>JAULCC010405864.1:0-11339 GCA_032358795.1 Nuttallia obscurata | reverse complement strand
GCTGACATAGTGTAGAGAGGTCCCCCGGGGTCTTCCTCCACCTGTAATGAACTGGACGTCGCGATATGAGTGAAATACTGTTAAAGCGACGTTAAATTAAAAAAAAACAAAAAACAAAATCTAAACATATATACAACAGAAAAGCATCCGGCCCACTGGGCCTATATGTCACCTGGTCTAAATCATTTTATAGTACTATGTATAGATCTATGTTGTCTATAACTTGCAATCTATCAATTTCATAGTTCTTTAATCAATATACATGTAAAATAACAATGATAATAGTGCATTTTTTCTAACCATCTAAAAGTTTCATGGTATATTTATCAATATATGATAAAAGTGCGTTCTTTTATAGCCCTTTCTTTATGCAGTTTAATGGCAGTTCAAACAACATCCAAATATAACCCTCCGTCAATCTCAACTCAGCTTATATATCTCTCCATAACGTTTTATTATATCATTAGCAATTACAAACCAATTATGTATCTATTCACTTTCCGAATATTCACATTAACATAAACACATTTTAATAACATATATATAATAATTATAACTCTGTGAATCTGAATACTTCATTGTAAATACTTTATCAACAGTTTAGAAAACATCTTTCGATGCCTCGGCCTATATTAAACAAACCACATCTCGATACCATTGATGTGTCTTAAATAACATACAATACAGTCGAACTGAAATATGAACAATTTTGTCAACTTAATTCTGATTATGGCAGAAATAAATATATCTGAAGTCAAATACATCAAAATATAAAAATCACATACCCATAATGCCGTTATGTTCTGCAACAATAACAAACATCCTCTCGTCACCACCTATACCCACAGATGATTTTCTAACTGGAAGGGCCATCCGTGGCCGAGTGGTTATAGTCATTGACTTACAATCTCTTAGCCCCTCACCGCTGTAGGTTCAAATCCCGGTCTGGGCACTTCGGATTTATGAAGTGTGAAAGCCTTCAAGCTGGCTTGCGGTCGGTCGGTGGTTCTACCCAGCGCGCTCTGTGCCTGAAATAGTGTACAGAGATGCACCGGGGTCCTCCTCCATCTGTAATGAACTGGACGTCACGATATGACTGAAATCATGTTAAAGCAACGTTAAATGTCAAAACAAACAAAACAAACAAAAGCTAACTGGACCCCGTTTATCTATCACAGTCAACATTTATAGTAAAGTTGTCCCAATATAATAGTAAATCCTATGAAACCCGAGAACATAGGAATGCAGTGCGACTTGAGAAATGAGAGAAATAACCAGACATCGCGTGTCATGCTATAGAAATCACGTTATTGGCCCATGCAAAATTATATTGGCTTAATGATAAATAAACCCGTTTAATTATTCATAACTTTCTTAATACTTGACGAATTAAACTCCAAAATGACTTATTCTGTAATCAAGTAATGAATATGTAAAAAGTCTTCAAAATGTTCTCCTATCGCATTATCAATACGTTTTAACCATTCTTCACTACTTGACCGAAAAACAGTCTATATCTCTACAATGGAGACGTACTAGCTGACACCACTAAATTAGGACACAATAAGCAAACTATTTTGTTACAACACTTTCCCCCTTAGGAGAAAAGTGGTTATACTTTTTGATAACTTACAAAATAGATACACAAATTAAGTTCCCTCAGTCAATTAGCATTTTACTAGTTCACATTTAGCTATCTAAATAAACATCTTTATTTATATACAAATTACACAGCTCCTAAAATAGATCTCCTTGGGTACCTTTCATTGTTGCATTAATGTACTTATCCCAATCCTTGGGTCTCTAATAAACATACGTTTCAACACCTGTT
Source organism: Nuttallia obscurata (assembly GCA_032358795.1). Classification (NCBI taxonomy): domain Eukaryota; kingdom Metazoa; phylum Mollusca; class Bivalvia; order Cardiida; family Psammobiidae; genus Nuttallia; species Nuttallia obscurata. The sequence continues at coordinate 9,508 of JAULCC010405864.1, read as the reverse complement.
TCAATGTACCATTAAACTTTTCTACTAACCCGTTACACATACGATAGTACGGTGTAGTGATGAGTATCCCAAGATGTCCTGCCATCAACGCTTCATGGGCTAACATCATTACGCTTTCCAGACATTTCTTAAGAAAAACTAACTGATATGCTGGTTTCTTTTCTGAACATTCATATTCCATATATAGTAAGCTACTTCTGAATAAATATCTTACCTGTCCTTCACCTTTACTTTTCCTAACTTCTCCTGCCTTTGCTTTTCCCCTCGTCTAGTTCAGTATCTCGTCTTCCGTTTGTAAGGCTATAAATTCTGTTTGGAACATATCTAAGATCTTACCTGTTACATTCAACTTTCTGTATGGCCTAGATTTCTGTTGTGAATGGGCTTGAATCTGCACAGCGTTTAGCACATCTTCTGGTTCCGGATAGTTTGCTTCTTCGAAGCTTCCTATAACTGAATCATACAGTGGCAAATCCATACATAATGCTTCTGTAGTACCTTCGTAATATTGCGTCTAAGTTTTTATTTTGACGACTTCAAAGCTCTGTTCTGATCTACAATATACTTGCAAAACATGCTCTTACCTAAATAATAGTGGTCTTTTAGACAAATCTTTTACTCACCAATACACAAAGGCACCCGTATCTCTCATCACTCAGACTTTTTATCCGTTTAAAAAACCTACCTTAGTTTGGCAGGGTATCTCCATGCAAGTTCCTAACTGTTCTGAACCCTCATCACACACAAATCAGCACTATCGGTTCTGGTTTTTCCTTCTAGGTCATTGCCTTGACAATAACCTCTTCCTCTTAACTATTTAATCGGTTAACTTGGTGGTAATTGTTTCTAGGAACTAGCACTTTTATCTTATCTGCATCGACATTCGGCTTGTCCGCCGTTTCATCGACTGCTACAACACTGTGACCTCTCTTTCTACAATCAGATGTTCTGTGACTAACATTAAAATAACTACATTTTTCAAGTAGAAAAATGGTGACATCCCCTTGGCTGATTTTTTCATGATATGGCATACGTTACTGTATCAAGCTATGTCATACTTTCTTTGCATCATGCTATGGCATATGTTATTCAATCATGCTATGACATACATTATTGTATCTTGTTATGGTATACGTTATAACATCATGCATTGGCATACGTTATAATGTCATGTTTTGGAATACATTATTGTGTCGTGCTATGGCATACGTCATAACATCATGCTATAGCTTACGTTATTGTTTCATGCTCTGGTATATGTTATTGTATCATTCTATGGCACACGTTATTATATCATACTATGGCATACTTAATTGTATACGTTTTTGTGTCATGCTATGACAAACGTTATTGTTATTATATATGTTCTCAGCCAAGTCAATAGATTCATGCAGCACAAAATTCCAAGGCAAATAAAGTAGTGCCTTACATATGATCTGTAGGTTGACTTATGTGGTAGCTTCGTACTTATTTACTAGTATGTTTTCTTTCCAGTTTTCGTGTAGGCAACATTTAACCACTAAGTTCTAAAGTTAGTCAATCCAATCAATCTTACTATAGTCAGAGATAGGGCAAATGTTGCCTGACATACATTTTTTGTGAGGTGGACTAATATGGTACAGTCCATCCTGTATTTCTGATGTATGTATACTTTTTTGTTTGTATTTTATCTTTTATGTAAGCAGAACTTTACGGCTATGTTGTAAGCTTAGCCAATACATGCAATATTACTCTAGCCATAATCCAGCGCAAATGTTGTATAACATACAAATTCTGTCAGATGAACTGGTGTGGTGCAGCCCATAATATATTTTTGGTGTATGTATAATATTTTTGCTTTAATGTATATGTAAGCAGTAATCATGTCAACCGCATTTTACTTCTATGTACCAAGCCTAGTCATTACATATAATATTACTGTAGCAATATTGGCAAATTTTGCCTAAAATACATATTCTGTTAAATGGTCTGATGTGATGCAGTCCATTTTAGCATTACAATCCTTTACCATTTAAGGATTCTACTGCTATACTTTCAGTTTAGTCAAAACATTCAATATAACTGTAGCAAAAGCCGCGGAGAATTTTACCTTACATACACATTTTGAAAGTTGGACTGATGTGGTTCAATACATACTGTATTTTTGATGTATGTTTAATGTTTCTACTTTTATTGTTCTTGATAGGAGCATTTTACAACTTTGTTCTAAGCAGAGTCAATACATACAATGATAATGTGGCAAAACCAACAACACATATTTCCTCAACTTACTACGAAAGACCGGCGGTGACTTTCAAACTTCACATTTCAAACTTCAGATTTCAGACTTCAGTTTTCAGACGTCAAGCTTCAGACTTCATACTTCACACTTCAAACTGCAAACTTCAGACTTCACACTCCACATATCACACTTCACACTTCATACTCCAAACCTCGAACTACAAAAATCTGTTGATCACGTGGTTTGACGTCGTCGATACGTCATTTGCATATCGCCATGTGATAATGTTTTGATGCAGTACAAAATGTATGTATCAGCTTGTTTTCTTTCATATAGAATATTCCTTTCACATTGAAAGTTCCAAAGAAAGAATTCTGTTTCATCATGTAAAACTACTTTTGTTAAGTAAAAGGTTTAAGCAATACTGCATCAATCTCAGAAAATGTGAATACCACAGAACCATAGAATCCGTGATATCTTAGGAAGAGAGTATTCCTTTGCTTGATAATTTTTTCTAGCTTTCCAGAGATGTAAAACACTTTTTGTTTGTCAAAAGAAACACCAGATTTTCTGTAAAGTCTGAATCTAAGTAAACTTTAAACCAATATAAAAACTCGTTCTTGTCTTTTTTCTTTCGATGAAGAATATGTAGCAGCGGTCGGACATGTCTGAGATTGATATAAATAACTCGCCGAAAAAGCGCGAAAATCAATTCTCCTTATTCTAACGCCATTCGCGAATTAAAATGTAATGTGAAGTTTAATGAATGAAGCATTAAGTGTGAAGTATGAATTATGAAGTATGAAGTATGTATGTCTGAAGTCTGAAGATTTGTTTATTTTGTTTTGTTTGTTTATTTGGAATTTAACGTCGCTTTAACAATATTTCAGTCATATCGCGACGTCCAGCTCATAACAGGTGGAGGAACCCCTGTAAACTATTTCAGGCAGAAAGCGCACCCGGGTAAATTTCTTTGGACGATTTGTTTTACATATTTTTCAAATCTAGAGAATGTTGTCTACAGATGCGAAAACGAGGAAGTGGAGGCATTTTGTAGAACACATGATTTTTTTCAAGTACTGACAATAATAGTGAGCTTGATAATTCAATAACGTTTGACGAAATCTTGAAATGTTGGAAAAACCTAAAATGGGCATGGCATATAGTCTTGATTGTATTATTATCGAGTATCTGCTTGAGAGTATAGGTATATAAGCGCCGTTTTTGCGTGACATTTTTAACGTTATTTTGAATTCAGGTCATTATCCAGATCAGTGGTGCGAAGGTGTACTTTTACCGTTACATTAAAAAGTAGATACTGGTTGTGTAAATAATTACAAGGGCATTAGTTTGCTTAGGTGTTTATCGAAGTTATTTACAAGTATTTTAAATAACCGTTTAGAATCTTTTTGTAAAAGCTATGACACGGTATCCGACGCCCAATTCAGGTTTCGAAAGGTTAGATCAACCATAGACGCCATGTTCTCTTTATTATCTTTTGTTCAGAACTATCTTGGTAGCAAGAAGCGTTTATATGTTGCTTTAATTGATTTGAAAAATGTTTCGATAGCATATATCGTAATGTACTGTGGTTAAAGCTTTTTAAATTGGGTGAAAAGGGTAAAACGCTTAGGGTAATAAAATCCATGTCTGAGAAGGTAATGTCTTGTGTGAAACATCTTAATACATTTTCAGACATTTTTGAATATGCAGTCGGTTTACGTCAAGGGGAGGTAATTCTCCTGTTTTGGTTTCTTTGTTTTTAGAAGATCTCGAACTTTATTTGCAGGACTAATTAGATAATGTCTGTTAATACACGATATAGTTTTAATCCTTTTATTATTTGCTGATGATATAGTATTGTTAGGAAAAACTCCGGAAGAGTAACAACACAATCTGAACTTACTGCACGGTTATTGCTTGCAATGGGGGTTGGAAGTCAGTGCAAGTAAAACAAAAAAATAATATTTCGTAAAAGGGGTGGCTCACTTCAGGATGAACACTGGACATATAACGACCATGAAGTAGAGATTGTTTTGAATATCTGTTAGAACAATCAGTTTCTTATAGATATTTAGATGTTGATGTTACACCATCCTGAGTAAATCTGTGTTTCTTCAGGTTGCCTGCATATTTGCCTGTTTCAGGGGCGGAAAGGGGGGGGGGATGACTTTTTGGCCCTTATGCCCTCGTTTTGGCATGGTTGTTAAGTTCATAGTTTGCTTGACAAAATGTATCTCAGATTGCGTCTTGTCTTCATTTCCCGGTCTTGAGCCACGAAAAAATTCAAGGTACCAGATATGCTCATGAAATAGGAGGGTTCAAATGATTTACTTCTCGGGCATGCAGTAATGGTATGATTTGGGTTTATATATGTATATAGCTTCCAAAATGTGATAAGGCGAAATGACTAAATCTATCCTATGCTAAGCTGTAACGTAGAAACACTCGTGTCAAGTTTGAATGGGGTTTCTGTTTTTATTTTGCAGTTTGCTTCAAACATGCAGCGGTATTTTGAAATAATTGTTATGTATTCCGTAGATAAAATGTATTTTAAATATTCTTGAAGACCAATATAACACAATTCTTTTGAAGACAGAGCTGATCTATAAGCTGCAAAATAAAAGCAGTCCTAGATGAGATCATTCCCACACAGAATACAAATGCAGATATTGTTTTGCCAAGAGGTTTATTTCAACTGAATCTTGAGGTACAAAATAACAATGATATCAATGAATGCCTTCTTCGTCGCAGGATACCCTGAAATGATACATGATTCTTCATGTGTTGCCATGCTCACGATAAAATCAATAGTGTTTAATAAATATTATAAACACTCGGATAAACAGTGATATAAACAAATTCCTGTTAAGCAAACAAAACAAAAAAACAATATTATGTCAGTTATTTTCCTGTTTAATACAGTGAAAATAAACTTACAAGTTTCGTCAAATGAATTGATCAGGTACCTTACAGTTGCACTGAATCATTATAAGTATCCAACATTTTGCAATGAAATTTAAAATCAAATGCTCACCAAGTTTGTGCCTAGTAAATCATACAGATATATATCAAAGATTTTGTTTCTGTTTGACCCACACTTGATGGTAAGAATACTTTTAAAAGAGCATAAAAAGATAATATCAACACTGATAATAGTTTGCATAAAAACAGTAAAGCTTCATGTCTTTACATCTCTACTAAAAACAGCTACAACTATATATAAGGCCATACCATGTTTTGGTTGAAGAAAACAAGTTATTAGATAACCATAGTTATAACCATGCTGATAAAAACACTGTATTGATATAACCCTTGATCAAACAATAAATTCTGGCATCCAAAATGCATTAGCTTTAACTCAGATAAAAAAAACTTACCATAGTAACTTAATAATCAGCACCCCAGACATCAGCGCCATGTCCTCCATAGTGGTCACCTTTGTATCTGTAGCCGCCGCCGTTGTTCTCGTTCTTATTCTCATTTTCATTCTCATTATTGTTGTCATTGTCGTTCATAAAAATTCCATCAATGATAGAAACGAAAATCAAAACTGAAAATAAGGAAACAATGATGCTGTAACAATATTTTCATATTTTGATAAAGATTGTTAAAAGAAACAACCATACTTAGAATTTGACTGCCTTAGTGATGTCTGTTTTTATGTCATCTGTGTTTATGCATTCTATCACCATTTTAAAGTTGCAGTCCAATATGTTAACATGACATCAACAAATCTTTAACTTAATCCATATAATAAAATGAAATAGGTACGAATAACCATCTTCTGTACGAGTAAGTACATGCTAAAGAACCATTTGGCTATATCGTAAAATACTTATAGGTATCACATCCCATAAAGTCATATGTTTTAATATTTCACAATAACAGCAGTATGACATTGACTTTAAACCATTTGTTTGCTTTTTTGTTGTTTATTGATGTTTTATGTCACATCGGCAATGTTTAGGTGAAATAGAGATTTTTACAGATTTTAATGATGGTTCCCAGGCCCTCAGGCGTCCCCTGGTTTTACCATCGATTTCAACTAGCTAACTGAATAGTTTCCGTATGGTCTAAGGCGGGGAAACTATTTTTTATACAGTTGAACGATAATGGAACATTGGATTTACCTAAGATTACCTTCGAAACTAAAGCAATGTTGTTTAGTCAATCACAGATTTAACAAGTGCGTTCCACTTGAAGAAACAGTTTGTAAATAGAACTATATCTTTTGGGTTTTCCAGGATCAGTTTCGTCTAAACAGATGCTTTGCATAATATGTTGATGGGGTGAAATCCATAAGTCGTGAGGAAAGCCCAACTGGTGTGTGATGGATTAGACACAAAACCTGACTGACATTAATATAAAACAGTTGAAAAGTTTTAAATATCTAAAATAAATGATTAAAAGTACTTACGAAATATTAAAGAGCTGAACATTCCAACCAAACCTCCACCACCATAACCACCTCCTCCTCCTACTGCTCCACCTCCGTACCCGCCGTATCCACCATACCCACCGTATCCTCCAAAGCCACCTCCACCCATTCCATAGCCACCTCCAGCGGAGGCTAAGGCAATCCAGAGGACAGAAACGACGCTGATGATTATAAGCTTCATTTTGTTGATGTTTTCTAAAATTGAAGGTTTTCTGAAATTGAAGGACACTGGAATTTATGCTTAAGACCACCTCTAAAAATGCCCATTGTTCAATCTTGGTTTTTGACCTCTTCTACAAAAGCTGTTTTTTTTAAATTGTTTTTACCATTAACGTTATAAATGAGAGTCTCAATATTCATCTTGTTAAATAAGGTTTTACTATTTACGTTAGGAATGACGTAAGAAATACACTTTGATAAAATGTGCATTACCATAAACATTATGAATTAACACCTCTAAAGTGCACCTTGTGAATTCATATATTTCATATTTTCATTAGAAGCTCTGTAAAACAAATGATTTCAGTGGCAAACAGTTCGAGCAGTGGCCAAATAACGCTTTTGATACCGATATTAGTATCGGTATTGGGTTCCATTTATGTCACTATATTGATAATGATATTTTGATAAATATCAAACTGATAAATTATTTTTCGTTATGCAATACTTTAAGTGAAATAAATATGTACTTCTTTTTAACATTAGTTAACTCGAAAAGAAGAACACTCTGTCAATACAAGCACACAGTTTGAGATAGAACTATGTAAGTTTTATGTTACTGTAAAGTAGTACTGCACAAACGCAGTGGAAGAAAGAATATGCGAACTAGTTATTGTCACTGTCGATTTAAAGCAAAGAATACGCAGAAAATTATAATTACTTTGATACTCAGGTAATCGAAAGGTAAAACTCACAGCATTTTATTAAAGTGCATTGTTATCAATAGCCAGTAATGTCCCGTTAAGCCAGCAAGTCAAGTTACCTATACAGACAATTAAATGGTCATGGTTAAAAGCCTTAACGCTACCGAACTCCAAATATGGCCTAGGATATCGAAAACTGTTGCAACTGTTGAGATATATTCAGGAAACATGGATGCACTATGATTAAAAGAGATACTTGTGGTAATAATTAAAAAAGCCACTCAAAATTATTAATTTCAACTCTAATACTTACCTCGTTAGCCATGGTATAGACGTTTTTTTGGCGTAGTTTCAGTGACTTTATGTGAAAAAATCCCAATTACTCTAAAGAGTTATATCGTGAAACCTCATGCATTTATGTTATTTTCATATTTACTTTGGCATATTTTTGAAACTTTTGAAATGTTTAACCAAATATGGAGTGCAGCCGCTTTAAATACAGTATTCAAAAATATTTCTTAATCATATTGTATCGAAACTGCAACAAATAGTTAAGATATTTCGCATTTTACCAGATTTTTATTTGTGTAAGAAGTTTACTTACGTTTGGAGCAAATCCGAAGGCACTGAATTGAACCGTTTTCGTTTGGTTTTTATACTTGTTGTCCATCCTATAATGAACATTTCAAATATGTCTTTGGGCGGCTTACATATTTAAACACGTCATTATGTTTCACGTATAAAGGTGTGGTATTGATTAATTGTTCATTGACCAGGACCTTACTGAAGATTTGTATATCAAACGTAAGATTTAGGCCATGTATATATCTAGGGGCCATACTTGTAAATTTAAAAAGCAATATTTATATTTCCATCTTTTGATATCCTTATTCAATAAATGTCAGAAAAGAAAAGTTAACTTTTGTTTTCTACGGTCAGTAACATCAAGGAAATCAGCTCAATATGCAGATTTATAATTTTGAATTTTCATAAATTCGAACTTCTAAAATGATTTGTTAATTTTGCGTGTTTGTTTTTTCACATCAACACAGTTCATGCCAAATGGTGACTTTTTCAGCTTTTCATGATCCAAGAAGACATCAGATTCCCCTAGGTAAATATAAAAAAATCTACCATGAGTATTCATGTAGGATAAGAATACACCATCCGAGCGTCAGAAATCTAAGCTGGGAAGAGGCTTTGCCGTGTCCCCATACCTGCGTAGATTCCTGATCCCGAGTATGGGATATTCCTTTCCTACATGTATAAATGAAAGATGAGTTATTTTTCTCCCATTCACAATACTTTATTAAAAGCTGTTATTTCATTTTCGGTTTATCCATAATGTACTTTGACGCAACTTAAAATATAAATCCTGTAAAAGCTGTTTTAACTTTATCTGTGTATGTTTTACACAGTCAGAGAATATTAGGCTTTTGCTTGCCGGCTTATAACGCTGACGCTGTCTTGTTGAGTTCACCTCATTATTTCTGTAACAAAATGTTGCCATTTTTTGACATTGAGTGATCCCGAGGGGATATAATTTTATTTAGTATAATCTAAAGGTAGGAAACGAAATAAATAAGTGCAGAGTAATTGTGAAAAGTATAAGAATAGTATTTCATCTCCAAAAAAGTATTCACTCGAAATGACATAAACGTAGTAGAAGTCATTAAATGTGACTCAAACCAAGGTTTACCACAAAAAATGATACGATTTATTAAGGAAATACATATGTAAACTACTATAAGTAGGATAGTAAACGATGGGTGCAAACTATAACGTTCAGTGCTATCCAATTAATCTAATCGTGCGAATGATGGAAATAACTTGATTAATTATGTAAACAATTAGCATTTTTATTTTTGTTTGTTTGTTTTGGAATTTAACGTCGCTTTAATAGTAATTCAGTCATATCGCGACGTCCAGCTCATTACAGCTGGAGGAAGACCCCGGGGGACCTCTGTACACTATTTCAGGCAC
>JAULCC010405642.1:0-11339 GCA_032358795.1 Nuttallia obscurata | reverse complement strand
ATTTCTACGACATTAGAATCACACTGTACGGACATCCAATGGTGTTTGGTTACACGTAGCTATAACAATCACAACGAGGCTTGTGCACATATGCTCTAAGACGTCTCTTATGTGTGGTGTGGTGTTCAATCTGAAGTAAATATTTGCCTTAAATGTATTTTTTATATTCTCATGGATGTTTATTCCATAAAAATAAACGTTTGATTTAAGTTTTAATTTGTTTATTTTAAATCAGTATACACAGGAACATACTAGTCTCAGATAACAGCATGCCGTACTGGTTCATGGAGGTTTACTTCACCATTTTCAGTAACAAAGTTGAAACTAGCATCTGCTTTAAAATTGGATTATTCTTGAATTGTGTTGTCATTGTGACAGGAAAATATACTAATCCTTGAACAGTAATCAATGTAAAACAGTAGAATCTGCAGATAGTATTTAATCTTATAATGCATTTTAACATATTCAAAGTTTAATGATTTCGCCTCTTGGCAATTAATTGGTCAATGGTCAGTACTGTTTGAAATACTATAGGATTTGTTAAAAGCACAACATTAAAATCAAATTTTTAATTGAAATCGTCTTAAATAAGATTTTGCTTTATCATTGTTGTTGGGTTTTTTTTAAACTTCATACTTAACAAGTTTTAAGCTTATTGTATCTATTTTAATCGTTTTGGTATTTAGGGACCACCAGGAGCCCCTGGACCACGTGGTCAACAAGGAAACCGAGGAGAGGTTGTAAGTAGATCTATTATATAGTATTTGTTTTCGGTGACTTATATATTCTTAAGACCTTTGAAAGGACAACATCAACTAGCACGGACCTAACGCTAAGACCGTTAAGAAATGTTATAAATGTTTACCATAAATGGCCGTATCGTTGTCTGACCCCCATTCCCTCATCCCTTCCCCAAAAGGTAAAACAGTACAATATCATTTATTACCAATTTTATAAATTTTATTTTGAAGGGAATACATTTTTTTGGTAAATATCCTTGTCCTGGATGCACAACCAAATATTTTAGTTTCATTTCTCTTTTCTTGTCATTGAATAAGTGCATATATGATAAGTTTTGGCACTTGAAAAAATCACACTAAACTATCTCTTGCGATATCGCGATATACACTTTGTATCAGTTATCTGTTCATTAGACTACAAGAGCTTGACCCTTTTATATTCTGGGTTAAGTTAAGGGTTCCACATGGTACAGCCCTACGCAGGAGACTCCTATGGAACACAGTGTAGCTTGGTTTAGCCTGAAAGACTCTAATTATTCTAACCGTTCAAAAAACACCACGCTAAATCTATGAACTTCTCTAAATACGAGTACATAGCTCGAAAAAACCAGATTGTGAATTGTGTGATAATAACACTAATACTGTTTTCCCAGTTGTTTAAGGTTGAAAATGATAAAATGTCTTAAATGTAAATCGTGTGATTGGAATAAAGCTCATGTACTTTTCTTTGCTATCCTTACACCAAAGTACATCGAATTTAAAGTTGTTTTATTTTTTATTGATTTATTTCGACCAATTTGTTCCAGTAATTTACGATTATTAAAGGCTATAATTGATTTATATCCTTCCCTTTGTCCGATTAACTTGCAGGAATTATAATCATAAAATATCTGGTAATAAAACTTTCAGGGCCAGCCTGGTATATCGGGACCTCCTGGAGTCGATGGCAAACCAGGAGAACCGGTAAGTCAGCTATCTTTTATTCATTTATTCAAACTTATTATTTAAGATCTGAAACTAAACATACATATCTGGTAAGGAATATATAAGTAGGTGCATTCTGTCTATGTGATCAGTGATGGTCATTTAGCTATTTCAAAATGGCTCTTAAATAAGATAATTTGGTTCAACATAACGTAAATATGAAAACAGAAATCGGGTTAAAAAAACATTTTGGTCAAAGTCTCCTCGAAACTCCGCCTGGTTTTCAGATATGACATGCAAAATGTGGTAAGAGTCTCAAAGGATCTTGCAGTATTAAACCATATTGCCCCATGTGGGCCTGGGGCGTGCTAACGTAGCAGAAGAATTTGGACCACTGCTTAACTCTGGCATGATCGTAAGAGGCGACTAATAGGGTTTTAACGTAAACTGGAGTTTCTGAATTTCTGATTCTCCAGCAGGTATTAAGTTGTTGGATCCATACCCCATATTTTTATCTCGATGTAAATGAGATGTGGATCCAACAAGTTTTTTCCTGAATGGCGCCATATAACCTATACAGTTAAACATGAACTTACCTTATGCAAACTGATTACAACTGTGTTTCTCTGTTCTAGCTCAACAAAATCACGAATATGCACAGGCAACCAACGAGCATAGTTTGGCTGAAGTTAGCACATTTACTTGAGACAAGAAACACAAGAGCGTCCTATACATAACAAAATCACATTCACGTGATGCTTTCACAAGTAGCATGATAGTAAATTCAAACCGCAGCGTGATTGACCGAAACAGAAAAGAAGGATAAACACTTTACTTTTGAGATCACCAATTTTCAAATATGCTGTCAAGAAACTCGGGTTCATCTCTGGTAAGAAATGTCCTTTACACAAGACGGTACATGGTACAGGCTATTACCTGATATGCATAGAACGTTTTGCCAATATGCGAGGCCTTAGGAAGGAAACCGCTGTGCCTGGTGTTGCTACATTTGCCTGTCCTATAGCATGTGTCAGATCACTGTCTTGCAATCAATTGCAAGAGCATTCGGACCAGCAATTTCAATCTGCAAGCCCTTAAATATTACCAAAAATCAACAACAGTATTCTACACATTTATCGCGCCAAGTCGACTAAATTTGATTTGCAATTGCACATAGAGGTTGACCACATGCATAAGCAAGTGTTTGATTCAACTAGATTGGTATTCAGAAGACGTTTGTTGCACTCTTGCACACTTCTTTTTTTACCTCATTATGATAGCACTCTTTTTCATATTGGGCATACGGTGCTTTAAATGTGGTTTATATATTTTTCCCCAAGTCTCATTAAAATATGATCTATACCATTCCGATACTTTTCACAGTAAGATCAGACAACCAACTGTTGTAATACACCTTCAGCTGAATTTCCGATCAGGCAATCAAATCGTTACTTACACAATCGTAAAAGTCAATTGGATAATTTGCGAGTGTTTCGATTGAGTAGCAAAGCTGACGAATGCGGTTTGTTGGGAATGTTTTATAGGTTAACCAAAACCTTTAATTGGTTAACTAAAATTATCTAAACATATCGAAAAAGGAAAATCCGTGTTCACTTAAGGTGACCTTCTACGGTTCGTTGTCAGATCTAACAGTGAAAAGTATTGGAATAGCATAGATCTAATTCTAATGAGACTGAGATTACCCTGATCATCAGGTTGTAAGTCGGCCGTTAACTCATAGCCCAGATTGCAGCCATGGCACATTGGCTTACATCTTTACATGTACCCAATTATACACCTGGGCGGAGTTAGGCACATGTAGGATTCATTTTCTGCCTAGAAAACGTCCACGTCCCGGGAGGGATTTGAGCCCAAGGACTCTTTCGATTCTGAGTCCTGCGTATTACCACTAGACAACTGTATCCTCTTTGTCAGAAAAAACAAACTAAGTTTAAAAAGTGGAAATAAAATTGACCAACATGATTTGGTGGAACCACGACCCTGTTGCCATAAGCAATATAATTTGTAAGTTTGAAGAAGAAGTGTGCATAAACCGCAAAATTGTAGTCAACGATAGTCAGCGCTTACTTTTCTAGACAATACTAAATTAATAAATTGGTCATTGTGTCTTTGTGTAATATGACCTTGACCTACATAATTTAGTTTCATCACATCGATATTACATCATTATTTGTTATTAGATTTTAAAACGTTAACCATATTTTAGAAGCTTTAACAGTATTCTTTCAAATTTGTGCAGATACTTGAACAGAGTTAGTTTTTTAGTTTCTCAATCGAACTAGAAGCTAACGTAAAACGGATTGCAGTGAACAGAACGCAGTGTAGCATATTGCGAGAGTTCTAGCCAATCAACGATAAATCAGACTTGATCAAATGAAAAGCAATCAAGTAAACATTTTACATGTTTCACGTTCACAGTCAGAAAAGCATTTACTCAGAAAAAAATGTCAGCACCAATCGCCGACAAATAATAGCATTTGACATGAAAAAAGGTATAACAGGGGTACATATTTTTGACCTGGTGTCCCTTTCATAAATCTTAGTTCAACATACAATATGAATGGAATCAATTAACCGTGATCAACTGTGTCATTTGCAAATTCTAAAATAAGTTTAACGTACTAAACACGTATACTAAAAGTTGTCACATCTACGACATTCAAATTCAAATTACGAAAGTAAGATATTCTTATACATTTGTAAGGTAATATGTCCGTTTTATTAAACTTCGTACGATATTCGTAAATATTTCTTAAATTATTTCGTACAAACATTCGTCTGCTGTGATGTATAATGACTGCCACCATGGTACAAACGAAAAGTACTTATATATTATGCACAATCTTTATAAATATACAAATTCAAAAATAAGAACTTCGTAGTACAGTATATTTAACTAAAAACACCTAAGAATTTGGACGTTCGTACGAAGTTCTTTTGACAAAAAACGTTCGATCTGAGTTTAATAAAACGTCCCCAGGTCGAAATTTACGAAGATTTTGCACGATAAGTATATACCGAACGTATGTATTATGACGGTCGTCATTATACATCACAGACGACGACGAATATTTGTACGACAGAATTAAAGAAAAAAAATACGAATTTTCGTACGAAGTTTAATAAAACGGTCCGAGAATCGGTTTGCTATGCAGATATAAATAAAGGATACTGTTAGATGCAGATAACATATGCAATTGATATTAACATACAAGAAATTACGACTTAGTAACCATCTAACCTATTCTATAATTGTTTATTTCTCTTTTTTCCTCTTTTTCTTTCTCGCCTTTTTTCATGTTGATAAATTTATATCAATCACTTTTACTTTTGCGTTATCACAGATTACAAGACAAGATGTTAAATAGATGAATACTGTTTGTTTGTTAGATTTACGTCACCAACTGACAGCTAGGGCTAATGAACGTCCCAGAGAGAGGGAGGCGGATACACGGAACTCCTCTGTAGAGAACTATGGTTCTTTAACGTGCCCAGTGTATAGCACTGATACACGTGGGGGCTGAACCCCGGCCGGTCACTTAATCCTGCCATCGATAAACCAGTTGTAATGCTAACCCTAAATCCTGAGCGTCACGGAGGGAAGCCATAACTACCATTTTGATGGGTTCAACCTATGGTTGAACTCTCTTAGTCGTCGACAGAAAGTCAGGTCTTTCAAGCTTTTGACCACTATAGAAAAAGTAGGTCTCAACACAGCTATTTGGTGTCGTTTACAAGTCAGACTTTTCAAGATATATGTCATCTTTCGAAAAAATAACAGAATACACGCCACATGTTGTTTTAAATAATGCCATAGGGTCTATTTAAAGGCGAATGAATAATGTTTTCGTTAACTTTTGGTAGGGCTAATTCGCGGTATAGGGTAGTAGTGATTGTCCCGACTGTTTCCGGCGCTCGATATATTTGACATTCAAGCAACGTGCTTAATCAAAGTTGTTTCGTTGGATAAACTTTAAAAATGATGTAGTGATTAGATGATAGCGTTTATTGTCACTGGAAAACTCAGCAATATGTGTGTACTGCTAAGTTCAAAGCGGTGCATTCAGGGACTGTGGTCTATGTTTTATGCCTACACATTGAACACCGCTGTTGTGGGCTAATTCGCGGTGTGGTCGATCATACGGACGACTGATTTTGCGGCGCCCGATATAAATATTTAGCTGAAGTTATCTGATTTGTATGTTTGCCATTCACAGCCAAAGTTATTAGTTTTATTACTTGTTGTTTAACATTAATCCTTTTCTTACAAACGTGTCATGGTTTCATTTAATATTTATAATAAAAATGTCTTGTTTCCTTCACTATCCAAGCATCACAAGTTGAACTCATCATTCTATCAGTAATTTGATTTTAAAAAGTCTTTATTATGACCCGGCCGGGGATCGATTTCGCGGCCTTTCGCACCGAAAGCGGACGCTTTAAGATGAATATTGAAACTATTTGTATAGGAAATTATGTAACTTGGGGATTGATGTCGCGATTTCAACAATCGATTTCTTTTTTATTTCGCTATATTTGTCATTCTGTATCATGCATTTGTGCGTTAGTCTTATATAAATACAGATATATACGTCTCAAATTTCAGCGTCTTGTATGCAGTTATATACAAGAACATAAAAACGTCAACTCTCAACATTATGTAAAAATGAGATTCAGTATTGATTCAGTAAACAAAATGCATTGACCTAAGTATTGGAGGTTTTCAATAGGTAAGAATCTATTGAAAGACTGTATACTTAAATAAAACATGTTTTTTTAAGAACAGGGATTTATCAGAAAATAGCCTCTATTGATTGAATGAATACTGTTGAATAAAGAATTCACCCAAAAAGGCGTTTCTTTTCTCTATCCTTTTAAAACCACCACAATTATATCAACACAAGTTGTAGGAATACCTAATATGTGAACAAGCCTATTAAAATTTGGCATACAATCAGACGACCCTTTTTATATATCTATATATAGTTTAACAGAGAAAGGCGGATACCCTGTTCAATATATCAAAGTTTAGTTGGGATAGAGGGAGACCGGTACCCCGTTTATGAATCTAAATATAGTATAGTTTTAACAGAGAAACAATATAGGTTATTAATTATGACTTTTGTTTATATGTATTGTGCATTTTGTCTTTTATTCTATGGATTGTCAAATGTGATTGTCTATGAATTATATGTATATACACTATTCAAACATGGAGGAAATAAAGATATATATATAAGATAAATATTACAAGAACATGACGGGTATCCTGTTTAATATACCAACTTTTAGTTGGAATGGAGGTAGAGCGGAACCTCATAAAATGTATCAGTATCCGGTTTGAGGAAGACCGTTACCCTACTGAATGTATCTACATTTGGTAGGAGGGGCGATATATCAGTTCACTATTAAATCAATATACATTTAATGTGAGAGGTAGAATGTACCCTGGTCGATTTTTATGTCTCCCCATATAGGGGGTGGGGGCGTTTCCGTCGGTCTGTCCGTCCGTCTGTCCGTCAATCCGGATTTTATTGTCCGGACTATACCTTTAAGATTTCTCAACGGAATTTTTAAATCATTTCACATATGCATTCCTCATCATCAGTCAGTGTGGCATGTGCAAGACCCAGGTTTGTACCTCAAAGGTCAAGGTCACACTTGGAGGACAAATGTCAACATTGGCTAAAATTCAGCTTGTTCGGACAATAGCTCTGAGATTTCTCAACGGAATTTAAAATTATTTCACATATGCATTCCTCATCATCAGTAAGTGCCATGCTATATTGGCACATTAGAGGGGTTAAGGTGTGAGTGTGTGGGGGGGACATATGTTTTTTTTTCAAAAACAAACTTTAGTTTTACATATGTTTCAGTATTTAAAAGCTAGTACCCTGTGGAGTAAATTTGTACTCAGTATGAGCAAGAGAAAGACTGGTACACTGTTGAATATGTTCATTTTGTTTGAGCATATGTAGGCTGCAGATCCAAACTGCTTTGGGGGTTTTTAATTTTCAAACTGACACTACTACACGGCGGTGTAAAGACGGTGTTTTTAAAGTTACCACTGATGCTTAAAGGTTTAGATGAACAATTAAAATCAGTTTAACCAGAGTACATAAAGGCATAACAAAGCTCAAAATTGAAACAATTGGATTCTTTTTTCGTAAGTCAAACGAGGCGTATATCTCAATATTGGGTCTATAAAAATGTCTCCTACCCTACTATGAATACGAGAAACACAATAACAAAACTTAAATTCGAGTATTTATCAGCGAATCATTGTTGACGTTCTGAAGGCTGTTGAAACAAATCAGACTCACTCATATTTGATTAAAAGTTGCTTATCAACACATTAAATGCACACATGCAGCCATAGTTAAATCGCATGCATGGTGGTACTCATTGAATAGTACACATTGATAAAATCCCATCACAAGACGTGTTCGTGATATTTAGCCATACATTGAGGGCATCATATATTCCTTCTGAGCTGAGGGATTGTAAACAACACCTAAGGCTATTATGATAGTAAAATAAGAAAATTAACACATTGATCTATCGATTGTGGATGAAATTTGACATGTTAAACTACACGTGTTCAGCGGCAGATTTTATTCATGATTATGCACACATGCACTATTTAACCTGTTTTTAAGCTTTATTATAGCTTTAAAGTATTGTTGGAAGTTGTTTAAAGAGATATGTAAATTAGAGGAAATTGTGGTCAAACGGCAAAGGCGTAGCCTGGGATATCCCGTCCTCTTGAAGTACGCTCCAGCATTAAATTCCATAACATTTCTATGATTCGATACGGTGCTGAACCTGCTTTAGGCCTTACCCAGTGTGCGCATAAGAATATCAATTGGAACACCTCGGCTACTTCTTCCGAGATTGCCGGAGACAGCCGAGTAGTTACGATTGAAAGGAACTACTGCTTAGACATTTTTTGCACTTAATGAGTAAAAATTAAGTTGAAAATAAAAATTCAAAACTACACTTTAACATTTAGATAAATATTTATAAAAACAGTGGTAGGAAAATTTAATTTATGATTTTATTTCACTAAGTTGAATGGCATCAGAATAAGTCACAATGGTTGTTGTAGGGCAAAATGTCGGAAATTGATCGAAGCCAATTGAAGGTTCTATGAATATCTACGAGATATCTTAGCCACAATGCCTAATGTCATATTAAACTCTTTGCCAAAATCTCAGAGACATAGAATAAAGAAGTAAGCAACCTGTCTTCAATTAGTTCACAGTCTCTTTATCAGTCAAAATATCACCACCTACTTATTTACGATGGAGAATCACGTGACACCAATATGGCGGCGACCGAATTAAAAAAGGCGCAAATTTGGTAAGTTTGACTCAATGTTGTTTTCAGCAATGAACGCTTTCTTTAAAAATGTAGCACAAAGAATGTGGCACTGTTAGCTCATTTCAGCCATATACCACTTTACTTTCAAATCAATGTGGTTATTGATGGAGAATCGCGCCCCGAAACTGACCTTTGCTCCGTTTTGGGTTGACATTATATGTAATTGGCTGGAAATGATTGTTTCAAGCGATAGTAAGTTGAGGCAATGAATTATTATGCTACTGCCTATCATTGTGTAACGATATGCACTCGATGACACATATAGTTTACACATATGCGATATAATTCGTTGACGTGTGTACCATACCCGATCAAACGGCACAGTATCGCCTCGATTTGAAAACGGGGCGCGATTCTCCTTGATAACCATACGAATGTGAAAGTAAAGTGTTATATGGCTGAAAAGAGCGAACAGCGCCACATTCTTTGCGCTACATTTTTAAAGAAAGCGTTCATTGCTGAAAACAACATTGAGTCAAACTTACCAAATTTGCGCCTTTTTGATTCGGTTCGCCGCCATATTGGCGTAACGTGATCATCCACTTTGCTACTGTTTCCTAAAAGATGGCATTTTTGTAGCATGTAAAACTTCGAAGACATCAATTCAAAAAATATAATATTTACATTTCCTCATATATTAAAGTTTAATCTATCTACCAGGATTTCTTTAAAAATTTCGTTTGTCGAAAAAAACTAGTGTTTTATCTGAATTCATCGTTTCATTCATCCAAAACGAAACTGACCAGGTTTGTTCATGAGTATTACCTGCAATCAGTATCACCATATTACTGGCAGCCATAGTTAAACGTGAGCTTTCAGATGATGTTATTTATACTTGAATAGGGGTATAAGGAGCGAAGTTTTACATGTGAAACATTTGTAAACCTACATGTGTGCATGATTTTTTGAGAGCCTGTCTAGCTACTTATCTCCGTATTATATGTCTCTCAATAAACCATGTAAACTTATATTATGTTTAAACTTAATAAGATCTGGTTCCCGTATAAATATATCGTCCTCTGTAAACACGTATATACACAATCATGTTTGGCACTTTGAAACTGAGAAAAACAGCTGACCGACTAAGCATTTATATTATACTATGGTTTGGACATAGATCTATATTCTGTATTGTTATAAACAGGTAAACAGTGGTCATTTTTATACAATAGAATCTTGAGTTGAAATCGTATTAATGTTGATATAGTTGACTATTCTCACGACAGACAAGTCATTTGATACACTTCTCTATTATGCAAATTGGTAAAAACAAAAAAAATATATAACAGAATATTGATTACGGCGCTGTAATTATTAATACAGTCCTATTAGTTAGAAATACCTGCACACATGTTTTGAGTCCCGTTAACTTTTACACTTTATTTACAATAAGTTAGTTTAACCCTTTCGGTGCCTCGTTTATAAATGACGTAAGCTCTGCTTATATAACGTCTTCATAAAATAATGATTTTCTTTTTCAGAAATTATCTGTTGAAAACACAGGCGGGAATGGTGAAAAGAATGAAGCCTACAGTCCCTGTTAATGCTAAGGGCGACCGTTATAGAATTTGCAAACATCTTGGATCCAGATTAGATAATTTTGATCCGGATCCAAGATGTTGACACTTGGCCAATTATATCTCCAAATATTGGGTGATTCTGATGTATTTTAAAATCTAGGCAGACGACATTTTAAGCAGACGACATTTGTTCAGCAGGCTAAAGGCTAAACACTTGATGACATATGCAAATTGTGGTTTACACATTTTGCGAGTCAGATATTAGTTTTATATCAAACTTTTGAATTGCAGCAGACGATTTTAACATTTTGGCACAAAGAATGAAATACTGTGCCCAAGATCAAATCAAAGTATTACATCTCATAATCGGTCACCGGAAGACAATCGGGCGGCATGTTACCTGTAAAGAATTATTTTACACACGACAATGAACGTATGTTGTTTTTTATCACAAACCAAATAAATCTATCCAACCTCCCAGATAATTCAATGATTAGTTATGACAGGTATTATTAATAAACACAGATATTTGTATGTATTCGGCGTAGAACACTTTTGTTTCCATTGTATGTAACGGACTGTATAAATCGAAAACCTGCATGTGGTGTCTATAGTAGAGAAGATTTCAACCCTTGTTTAGTACTGTATTAGGGAACTGCACACGAGTGTCTCCGGGAACATTATGCCCGTGAACCAATATTGCCGTTTAACTTTAAGCCTGCAAAGCGATCGTGATAGAATTTGCAAACAG
>JAULCC010405531.1:0-11340 GCA_032358795.1 Nuttallia obscurata | reverse complement strand
CTACGCGTTTATTAAGCCGTTATTCATCTAAAGACAATACTCTGGACCAGAAATTGGCAATACAGACCCATTGTCTAACCTCTGGTGGTTCCCATAACATTTCACCATAAACAGCTGCATTAGGTGTGTATTTACCTAGTCCAAGGTAATAACGCATTGCTCTTGTTTGAACGGCATTTATACATGAAAACTTTTACTCCCCGTATTGGAGCACTATAACCTATTACATTATAGTATTTAGGTTATAGAATGTTCATATCTTGGACCCGACTTAATTAGAGATGCTCAAAGTGTAGAAAACTTAATTACTAGGTCAAACACAGCCAATTTATATTTTCCTGGAAAGACAATGGCAATTCCTGGCGCATTTTGTTTCTATGCTTACATAAAAATGAATACATTCGTAGACACAGGTAAGAAACTTTGAAATAAACAAAACGTTTTATTCAGAAAACTATACTATGCAAAAAGAGAAACTTTACATGGGATACTGATGTGTATAGTTTACACATATAATTTTGAAAAAGTTTCGGTGTCATTTGAATCTTTAAACAATTATCTGTGACTTTCTGGTAACAGTATTTGATGAAAAATCGAAACACATGCTTAAGTTAGCTATCAAAGTGCAAAGGGGTCAAATATGAAAATCAAGAAAATTTAAAGTGATTCTCCAGGTGTGTTTAAGACGCTTTGCCTACCTCGTTGGTAGGCCAATCTGCATTATTTCATGTTAATAGCGTGTGTGTCTGCCGTTACTTCTAATGCAGGTAAGTATTCGTCTCCACATGGAGTTTGTGTAGCGTCGGATGACGTCATAAGGGATGCCCTGTCATTCTTGTAATAATGCCCGTTTTAGGTCGTTTACATTATTTATTTAATGGTTACTCCTAACCTGTCGTCCCAACTCATCCCAGATATACTCTATTGGGTTAAAATCAGGGGAAACGGCAGGCCTTGGCAAGACGTTAACTTTATTCTGGGTCAGAAATGTGCAGTTAAGATCTGCCCGGTATAGGGTCTGCGGGCACGAATAGGGACGTGACTCTGCCTCCGACGGTTTCTTATTGTCTGGGCAGTGATCCTATGTCGACGTGCAGTTACCGTCGCAGAGACAAAACGGTTACGTAGTTGCATCAACGTAATAACGCGATCGTCTCTATGTGACGTCACGCGAGGCATACGTGATCTCGGACGATGCCAGACGGAGCCAGTAGCCACGTAAAGTGTTTTCAGGTTGTGGATAGCCTGCCGGGGGCATCCAAAATGCCGGAAAACAGCATTTACTGACGCCCCAGCTCTTAGCATGCCGATTGCCTGATTTCTTTGAATTTCAGAAAAACGCGGCATCTCAGTATTAATTCTTATTTTTTTTTCTTATTTGTGATAAAGTCTGCTTGTGACTCTGTGAAAAAGTGCACTTGAAATGACCCCACTATACATGTAGGTCAACAGTTGCAGATGGTCAAAACCGGAAATTGAAAGCGTGCCAGTCATGCGCAGTACAACTGAGAAGAGTGACGCGCTGTGTAATCTCTACCGACGGGCCCATTATCTAAGACAGGCTAATTGTAGTAAAAGACAGTAAAACCCCGCTAATTTAGCTTTTTAGTATGTTAAGTTTCTTTTTTTTTGTTAAGTATATGAAGTAAACTATAGAATACTTCGGATGTTACTTGGAGGTTTTAATTGAAGCATACTTCCAAACACTGAATATTGCGAGACATTGCTCATAAAGATAACATTATACGAACAACTGGTTTAACACGATACATAATAATAGGCTTCGAAGGATGTTTAGCATAAGTTACAAAACAAGTCAGTGGTAAGACTTTGTTCAGAGCAAAACAGCTTTTTTTGCCCCGGTTAACCAGATTTTACGGCTTCGTCTATCATCAACACCGCATGCTTGAATGTTTTAAATTGTTAAATGGTTGTTGCCTTGGACCATTCCCGTCCACATATATTATCCAATCTCCATTTGGCCTTTACCTAATTTGGACTTAGAAAGTTTCAAGTAGGCTATTTCTTGGTTTCTCAGATTTTACCGTTTTGTCAAGCATCAACACCACTGACTAGAATGTTTTCCATTGTTGAATGGCTGTTGCCATGGACCATTTTCATCCACATATATCCTTCAAGGTCCAATTAACATTGACTTTAACCTAATTTGGACTTAGATAGTTTCAAATTTGCTATTTCTTGGTTAACTAGATATTACCGTTTCGTCTAGCATCAACACTACTTTCTTGAATGTTTGAAATTGTTAAATGGTTGCAATATGTTGCCTTAGATTGTCTTGGACCATTCCCATCCACATATATCACCCAACATCCATTTGACCTTGACCTAATTTGGACTTAAGATAGTTTCAAATTGGCTATTTCTTGGTTAACCAGATGTTACCGTTTCATCTAGTATTAACACCGCTTGCTAGAATTTTTAAAATTGTTTCATGGTTGTTTCCTTGGACTGTTCCCATACCTCGATTATTATGCCCCAGGCAGTTATAGATGCGGGATGCAAATAGTGATCGTCCTGTCCGTCCATCCGTGCATACGAGGTTAACCAGATTTTACCGTTTTGTCTTGCATCAACACCACTTGCTTGAATGTTTTAAATTGTTAAATGGTTGTTACCTTGGACCATTCCCGTCCACATATAACACCCAACGTCCCTTTGACCTTGACCTAATTCGGACTTAGATAGTTTCAAATTGGCTATTTCTTGGTTAATTAGATTTTACCGTTTCATCTAGCATCAACACCGCTTTTTTTGATGTTTTAAATTGTTAAATTGTTGTTGCCTTGGACCATTTCCGTCCACATATATCACCCAATGTCCATTTGACCTTGATCTTGGCCTAATGTGGACTTTGAAAAGATTAAAATTATAATGTCAAGGATGTCACCGGGGCATAAGCGTTTATTGAACGCGGCGTTCTTGTTTGTAAGGTGTTTATTAAATATCATGCTTTCCCTAAGCATGTTTAATAACATGAAGTCAAAATAATGAATGACTTAAAAATGATTGCACATGATAATTTACCAAACAATGTCATGGTCAAACTTTGTTCAAATAGACAACAAAGCAGCTTTATAGTGACAATAATAATTATGTATCATACTTTTCCTCAGTATATTTAACAAGATGAGGTCAAGATAACGAAATAAAAAATGATTGCACACCATAGTTTACAAAACAATATCATGGTAAAACTATGTTCAAATAAGTGAGCAACAAATCAGTGTTTAGTGGCAATTATGCATCATGCTCTCCTTAAGCATACATAACAAAATGATTGCACTTAATAATTTACATCTTTACCAATTTACTAACTTTCAAATGATTATTCAATGCTACAAAATCTTGTTAAAATATTGAAATTTTATCTTGACAGAATAACAGTTTGTCTTGTAGAACACAATATTTGTTTTTCATGTAGGACATCATCTCCCCAAACCCTTTATTTGTGGTGCTTGATTAACTATGTTAAGGTATAAAAATCAGAAAAGCGTCTGCATCCACAAGGCGGTGCTGTAGTTTACAGTTCCGTTGATGCCTAGAGAGACCGAAAGAAATGGTGTATGTCTTGCCACAATAACATACATGACTTTTTTGCCCAGCGTTGGAATTCAAATGAGACGACGTATTTGTTGAAACCACTGTCCACATATGTCGCACTTAAAGTGGCTCTCCATGTGTATTGCAAAGATGCTTCTTCAGTTCCTACCCCGTCACTAATCGGGATTCACATTTTTCTCATTCCAACTCCTTCCTTGTGCCATGGCGTTGCTCTTAGGTAGAAACATGAACAAAAATAGGATCGAATAGAAATAATACAACAACACATTGATATTGTTCACGCAAACCAATTGACGAATTTAATGGCAACGTACTGATACAAATTGAACTGATCAAATTGATATTAATTGTTCACGTAAACGAATTGATGAATTCCATGGCAACTTACTGATACATTTTTATAAGATAAATACTTCTTTAAATTGCATTACGATACTGAAATATTAATTAAAGTTACCAGCTGCCCATGATTTATAGCTTTTATATTTCGAATGGCGTAGGTAACAGAAAGAACCAAAAGAGATGTACTTCCTATTGCTCTTTTGGTTCTTACTGATACCTACGCCATTCGAACTATAAATCATGGGCAGCTGTAAACTGTTGTACTGCCTATTGCAGGGGGGGCTGCGTGGCCGAGTGGTTATAGTCGTTGACTTGCAATCTCTCAGCCCCTAACCGCTGTGGGTTTGGTATGGGCACTTCGGAATTTTTAAGTGAGGAAACCCTCCAACTGGGTTGCGGTAGGTCGGTGGTTCTACCCGTGTGCACTATGTGCCTGAAATAGTGTACAGGGGTCCCCCAGGGATTTTCCCCCACCTGTAATTAGATGGACGTCGCAATGTGACTGAAATGCTGTTAATGTAAACCAAGATATAGCCTGCTTGTATATAACGACCAGCTCAAAAGGAAATTAAACGTGTCAAAATAAGGGATGGTCAATTTTAGTGACTAAACTTTCTTTTCAAAAGTTATGGTGTACGAAAGAGAAAATGTTCTCATACTTTAACAGTTTATTTAAGTTCGCCTACTTTATCAATTCGTGAAAAATTATTAAAATCAACTTCAGCTGCTACCTAGATGAATACAAACATTCTGGACTTCATTTAAGATATTTTGTGGATTTGTGGCTTCAATTATCATTATATAATATAGCATACGCTTGTGATATGGGAAAAAACGCAAATAGTTTCGCCTATATGACCTAAAAGTCGGAGGCAATTTCTCTGATTGAAAATGTTCTGCAGAGTAATTGAATAAACTACAGTAATCACAACTAGAAAAACTATACCTACTTGTCGAGAAAACTGTTCCCAAGTACATCGGCGATGCATTTTGACACAAAATATCAATTCAAGTTAAAAAAAAAATAACAGGAAAACTTACCGCTACACATCGCCTTCCAACCAAAAGATTTTCTACTTTATCATAACAAATGTCACGTGATTGGCATCCGTGGTGTACTGCGTCTCTATAACAGTATTTGTATTTGAGTAGATCTAACAGTATTTTTGAATACCATTATTAATTAAATCAAGAAACATACCTAAATATTTATATAACATAACTTACGGCGCCAGCGTGACATGACGTCATTATTTATTTAGCGATAACAATGGGTCGATAATTACTTGTGATTTTTGTGTTATATAATGACGTCACGATATTTGAGTTATGCATTATAATAAAACTGGTGACAGCAACAATGTATCATATAGGATTGCTGCAAACCTGTTGTTGTATATAATGCTATCACTGAACTGTGCTCACCTAAATCTTGATTTCAATACACCAAATGCTCTCTAAGTTTCTATTTCTTGTACGGGCGTGGGCTTCATTGTATCTTACGTCATGAGGCTGTACTGGGTTAACAAATGGAGAGAGTAGCCATTTCTTTAGGGGGTGACCACTGTCGCCAAGTAACCACCAAATGCGGTTCTCTTTTAAAACAGCAGCTATTCTGGAATTAGAGGGTGAACGCATCATGGGTGGCACTGGCCAGCGAACCACTACTTTGATCAGTCTGCAATTAAAACAAGGTCATATAAATTTAGCAGCAACGACAATAGATATAATAAAGGAAAAAGTTTAGCGACATACTTTGGGTCGGGTTATATTGCCTTGATGAGTGATCATTTTATTTTTTTGCAAAATCAAATAATCTTAGACGCTAACGAATATGACTGAGATTGACTGAGAGCAATTTTACTCAATGCACGTCTTGATTTACCATTCTTCCAAAACAGCTTGTTTGGCAATAGTTTCAGATATTCACTGCAAATTGTCCAGCTGTATTCCATGTATGCTAAAAATAGGCAGAAAAACAAAATCCGGTCTAAAACTTGAGATGCCACTTTTTCTACGGGTGCAGTACATTTTCAAATATCTCCCTGAATAACGCTTGAAATTAAAGACTTAGAATTTCTTCAAACGAATGGCTAACTATTTTAGACAGTTGTGATTTATTGGTGGTAGTTCACAGATTGTTCCAAACTAATAAACATGACTTGACATCGGCCAATAATACACCTATAGATGAATTAAGTTCGCCTATTGGAAATCCATTTTTAACCATGTCGCTAAACTTTTTTCCTTTAGTAAACATCTTACAAACTTTGTTATCATTTGCTTTAAAAGAGATACACGTGTGTCATCTTCATCCTTTGTCGATACTGAAATATTTTTGAAATAAATTTGATAAGTCTGCACTGTAGACGAGAATAAAAGTTACTTAATGTTGTCATTTTTAAGACAAATCACTTAATAATTTCATTATCTGTGTTGATGAAATTTTATTTGAAATTTCATGATCCATAATATTTTGAAAATTCTTGAGTTCGCCTACTAAAAGGTTTCAAAAAAATGAACCGCATTTTTTTATACAGAAGTCGATAGGCAAAAGTAAATTTAAGTACTTACTTCAAGTCAGAGTTACAGACTGCCTGTACATTGATGGCATGGTAACCTTTACGGCACACATATGCAGACTCATCTGGTCCTGGAGGGGCTTGAATTGGGATTAATGTCCCATCTATGGGCCCTACACAATTAGGGAAATGAGCAATTTGGTAAAAATTCTCCTTCATGCTTCTAATACCTGCAGGTGAATTTGATACCTGTAAGTGGGGTGGGGGGAACTACTTTCATACAGACAATTACATGTGCACCTCAAATAGTAAAATCTACTTATAGTTTTCATTTATTCAATATATCGAGCATTATCATTAACTCGAGCAATGTGTTGCGAGTGCGGGCACTAATGTTATTTTATTAACTGCATAAAACAAAAATTAACGTGGACCTCTACAGAACTATCTTATGATAATGAATACTTGATCAAATATTCAAAGAAATGACTAGCAGTTTACATGTACAAAAGAAATTTACATTTTTAATTCACAATTTAAACCAAGAAACAATTCTCAGACCAAAACTGACAACATTTTTTGTCAAATTCAAACTACAGTTATGTAATATGGTTTACCCAATTATGTTGGGGATAAAGTGGTTTAAATTTCAGAGCAGATAAAATGAAATTTTAGACCAACAAATACCTTATTGGGTAGTGTAGGCATATCGCTGCACATACACGTTGAATGATTCTACTGCATGACGACCTTGATATCCCATGAACATCAGTCCACTTCAGACAAAAAAATTACCCTTTGATAAAAGCAAGGTGTAATCAGCTGCTACAAGAAAATATGATGGGTTAAAAACTACAAAAAATGTTGTTTTTTTCTACTAAATGACTACAGATTACTAAGTAATAAGAATCTATGACATTTCACACTTGGGAAAAAGTTGGTTCGATCACGGAGCAACTTATCTGTTGGGTGTTAGACAATTAAATAATTGCAGGTGACTAAGAAATATTTTATTAAACACTTAATTTGTAACAGCATTTTCAAGATAAATATATGTTATGTCTAAATTAATCCACATAAGTCTGTATATTAAAAATATAATTAAACTTTTTAATATGTTTAAATATTAATGATGAAGCAAGTTGAGGGATAAATAATGTATTTCTTCATGTTTTTAAAAGACCTTACACCATCCAACCATATAAAAAAAACTTCCAGACTAAGTAAATGTTTTACATTCGCAGACAGCGATCTATGCACTCCCGTCAACATAGACGCTACTCGTTCTAGGGTGTTAACTTTACCATGACTTTTCCCGGTACGGTCGTGTATCATTTCAAGTCGTTTATTATTTTTATATGGGGTTTGTTAATAAAGAAATAAAACAAATAAAGATATCAACACATGATTTTACAATTCCAACAAGCAGAATATTAAGGAAAAGAGGAACATTTATTTTCCTTAAATTTCCATTGTAACCGGTATTTCGCTGTTTTTCTTTCCCGCCCACTAATGTATGACCGATAGTAAGAAAAGGGGAGATAAATGCAATATTCTGAAAATATTTAGCCAGAAGGTCGAGGTAATGTTTGTTTATATCAGCGATTTTATCTGGATTTAGACTGGTATGACATGACCGCCTCGACGTGTTGGCGGCGAAATTGCATCATTAAGTGTCAAAACCAACTCAAAAACAATATACCTCTTAAACCGATACCGAACTACAAATTGCGTATCATCAAGGTAATCTAATAATTGTGCACGGTCCTTAAATATCCGCTATCTTCTAAAACGACGCTGTTGAATTAATTCATACACGAACGCGGCCATATTGATTATTCCCAGGATTCTCTTCGAATATTCTCCTAGGAGAGCCTCTGTCCGCTTCTAAAGTTAAGAGCGATATCGCTCCTAGGAATTTTCCTAGGAATTATGTTGAAACGATATACGTTCCTGTGTTTCCTTAATTTGGCATAAGTACATAGCTCAAACATCCAATGTGTGGGCACCCTGATGGCCACTGTGCAAGCGATCACGATTTGCTTCCACTATTCTGCTTAATAAAAACGCCTTGTTCAGTCTTTTCAAACGAGCTGGTAGTATATGCACACAGCAAGCTGGCGTTGGAAGGGCGTCAGAAGATAAAAACGTTATAAATGCGGGACTCGTTTGATGAGGCGGGCGTACTGCCAGATAAAAAGGTGGAGAAGTTGCTCAGGGTCAGCAGCCCACCACTTATCTCGACACTGTCAAGCGTAGAGGGATGTAATAATTAACATCCTGCATAGCCTTATAGTTCTGATAACGATGCCGGCCACTTCCACCTCATGCGAACAGTCGTTTTTAAAGCAGCATGAAAAGGATCAAATCATACCTACGATCGACCATAACGGGGATCGTCTGAC
This sequence comes from Nuttallia obscurata, assembly GCA_032358795.1. Lineage (NCBI taxonomy): Eukaryota > Metazoa > Mollusca > Bivalvia > Cardiida > Psammobiidae > Nuttallia > Nuttallia obscurata. The sequence continues at coordinate 2,489 of JAULCC010405531.1, read as the reverse complement.
CTTCATTGCTATCTTCCACATTCACAGAGAAATTGATCAAATAAACTTTGAACCAATAGTCTAGATCTAGTTGTTCATTTCGTGGCAGCAAAAAAACAAACAAAAACAACAACAAAAAAAACAACAGAAATTTGTCGTTCATGTAGAATTTAAAAAAAATAAAACACTCTAATCATCAATTCTACAATAACATTGTTTTGTACTTTGGGCCCAGATACGCCAGAAAACGCTCAGGACTACGATCATCTAGAATAAAAAAACTCAAGGGGGGCTAGCCCCCGTATCCCTCTAGTTCACCGGGCCTGCACTGATATTTTTCATTAGCTAGCCCCTGACCGTTGATGCTTTGGATCAATACTTTTCTTGTATACAACTATATTGTATAATATCACAAAATATGATGGTCATTACTTTACCAGCAGACTTGGAAAGCTCATTGCTTTTGTCGGTGAAGGCGAAGAGGGGTGTTTCCATATCTTCGGTTGATTTTCTACCGTCCTTAATGCGATTCATCCACTTAGAAATAGCACCATTTGATAAACAAATATCCACATTAAACTACATATGCAAATCCTCCCGAATGTCGGAAAATGATTTCCCGAGTAATGAATAAAACTTTATCACGACACGTTGTTCGATTTAACTTTGTGACTCCAATTTACAATAAGCACTCATGGTGTGACGTCAGAATACTGGTTTGACGACATTGGTGGTGTCATCATCAATATCTGGCACATGCTGAATTAATTTGAACTTGATTTATCTTTGATCATTCAAAATTTCATAAGAATATAATTATAAAACAGCGAAATTAGTATACGAAATTATTGATGGACCCTTTTAAGTTCAACGGTTTTCATGTGTCTATTCATGTTCTTATCTAGTCTGGTACTAGATCTAAATGAGGAATGATTAGTTGCCTTCCCCGTCTACATAGACATCCAAAATTTATTTCTTAAATTGTATTACTTTGATAGAATAATCACATCGGGTACTTGGATAGTCGAGTGCAGAGTGACAATAAGCAGTTGCAAAGAAATTCAGCCATGCGTTCACTCACCCGTCATATACAGGTCTAAGTACACGTATATACAGCGTGCGTTTAGACACTACTCCATACACATACACATAAGGTGACGTTTACATAAACCCTGGTTACATACTTCCCCCTTCAGAAAATGACTCTTGACATTTCAGATAATTAGAATAAAATTTGAAATATTGGCCTTTCAAAACACTATTTGACATATCGAATTATTATCATTGTACTATATGAAATAAATAGGAAATTATCATTCTATTCACCTACAGAACTACCTATGACTAGACAAAAATACAACATCTGAACCCACATCTATTAATATGATAAACATTTAAATATCTACTAATACCTATTTAGAAATGGTATGTATAATTCTCCAATTATCAGTTTAGAATGATATTGTATAATTCTTAATATCAAGTTAGAATGATATTGTGCTCTTCCAGCAAAGGCAATTTGTTTGCGTAAACTAATCATTACTTAAGAGATACAAATATTAAAACAATAAACATCTATAGCTTCAGATATGATACCTGAAATTAAACACATACTTATCATATACACTCATGGTAAACTATATACAACTAATGTAAACCACCGAATGGCACATGGTAACCATATACATAGCATATGACTGAATACAACACATACAAGTGTTGGGAAATCATAATTTGTGAAATAACAGATACAAATGACTCATCTGCATCGCACACATGATTACAATATATTACAAAATAAAAAAACACTGCTGTAAAAAAATAACATTTAGAATTAAATGTTTAAACAAGAACTTCAAATGAACTGTCTGCAGTTTGAGCATACACCCACTGACCATATCTATCAGGGGGAACCCTATGGCGTGTTGAATGACGAACTACACTCGGAGATGTTTCGACTGTGCGTGAGGTTCTGAAATATTTGGAGACCCAGGCGGTGGCGTAACGTGACTACTGTTTTCAGGACGCTCTGTTAACGACAAAGAGTCTGGGGTAGTATTACCCCTTCTCATCATTGCACGAGTGATCATTTGAAATCAGGGTTAAAAAACTGACAAAAACAGATAAGTATACATCTAATAAATATATAGTATTGAGAAAAATATTATTTAATTATATTTTCAACTGTTTTAAAGATAATGGATTCTTGTTAGCCTTTCAGTCTGTTTTTATTCATGTTGATTCAACTGCCAACCAATTAACTTACATATACAATACGTTTTGTCAAGCAATTGATAACGGCAAAGATGTTCGGGTTGTCTTCTTTGATATAAGTAAAGCATTCGACAGAGTGTAGCACAAAGGTTTTATTGTAAAGCTTAAAGCCACAGGGCTGTCGAATGATCTTATTAATTTACAAATTTATTATTGATTAAGCTATCTCAAAGACAGACGCCAATGTGTTATATTACCAGGTGTTTAATCTAAATGGAATCCCATTAAAGCTGGTG
>JAULCC010405309.1:0-11341 GCA_032358795.1 Nuttallia obscurata | reverse complement strand
GATATGTATTCAGGAACTGAGAGAGGCTGTACTAAATATCTACACAGACTCTTCAATGTGGTAGCGATGTATGATAGGAAACGTCATCATGACCGCTTATTAAATATAGTTTTACTTTAACAAACACTTGTTGTTTGTTTTTAAAATAATGTTTATTGTATATGTGTTTCCCTTGATGAAGGCTATCATAAATATCAAGCTTTAATTGTATCAGATTTATGCAAACGGTCTTAATAATTCACTAATTGAAAACATGTGTATCGGTTTAAATGTTGTCTGATTATTATTTGCATTTCAAGATGGCTACAAGGAGTATACTTCTATTAGTGCTATTTGTATTAGACCTAAATTGGAAGTGAATTATTTTATGCTATAAAGTTAATTGTCATTTTATGACAATGTTTCTATTTTTATACGCTCAGGTGCCATACATGAAGCAGTTTGTTTCAAATTAAATATCATTCCGACCATACGCGGCATAATGTATAATGCTTTAATCTTGGAGTGTACAATGATATATAAATGAACATGGTCAACGTTGTTACACTTCGATTAAGCGAGCAAGTGTTTTCTAACAGTGACCAACACTTAATTGTTCTTCACCACGCTTCGTTATCTTCACTTTAAATTTTGCCAAAGTATCACTTTAAACTTTGAAAGAAGCAAATCCCATATCGAATGCTCAGTCCTATATGCAGTATGCTATTGTTGATGAAGTGTTTAGCTCGTTTGTTTTGTAACGTGTCTTTAAAAGATATTTCATTTATAAAAATGTTGTCAGTAAGCTGCTATGTAATTCATTCATCACTAATTATATGATTTCACCTAAAACAAATTTGAAATACTACATCATTCAGTCGCAATTAGTAATTAATCCTACAAAATGAAAACTGTGGCTAAGTATGGTATCTAAATAATACCTGAAAGCTGGTATAGAAAATAATGGTGTTGAAACTCCGGATAATTACTTGAAATGTAGTTGCTTTAGCCATTTATCCAGCATTGACCAATATTAAACATAAAATAGCCATCAAATACTGAAAAGGTGTATGATTATCCCTAAAATAATATTAAAGTGGAAGGAAAATGAGATATTATTTACGAATCAATGAACTGTTTAGATACATCGGCGTATAAACAATTACATAGAAAATGCTCGCATTAAACAAAACGTGTTGACAACTGTCCATGAATTATATCATACATTATAAATATCATAAATTGATACAGAATATAAATTGACATATATAGAACTCAGCAATTCAATTATCGCCTCTTGCATTAACAATCGATTATCCGTTAATTTTCAAAATCACTACAAAATCAATATAATAAATGTACTTTGACATGTTGAGGGACGTTGAAGAAATTTACATCTCATTATAAACATGTATATATTTTTCTTTTGAATCCTTGGTGAATTTATGAACTACTGCATAAGGTCATTTAATGCAATCAGACTATTCTACTAGCATTAACAAACCAATAACCTGAATCACGTTAACTACCTTCGTATGACATGGAACGAGGGTTTGACAGTCACGTCTAAAAGTGGAGGATTTGTCATACCACAAAGACTTTACTGTTGTTTTTTTCATTTTTGTTATAATTCACTTTAAATCAAAATAATGTTGAGATAACAGTTCCTAATTTCCTGAGACTTATCTGAAATTAGATTTTTCATGTTTGAATATTAAACTATTCTTGTCATACAGTGTCAAATAAATCATAAAATAATATTCTCAATGTTGATGTTTCACATTTGAATCGTTACTGTCTATTGACTGTCTTTCAGTTTTACTCAGAATCCCTTCAATACTATCTGAATTAAATAACAATATAGTATGTCACTTTTCGTGTAACACTTTCATAACGTATACATAATCTGACTTAGATTGCTATTAATAACTTGAAACTGTCTATATTGAACTTTATCCATACTTATAACCAGGTTGTAAAGAATAATCGCAGTATGCAGTATGTTTTCGCTTCCAATAAGGTTTAAACATGCGGCTGGTGTTAGAATTTCAGATTGCAATAGCGAAAATCACTTTTATGAGCGTGTGAGCATGAATAATAATTGTATAATAGCGTAGACGATATTGTTTATCACTTATTTCTAAAAGGAAAACAATGGATCTACTTTGGCATTGTTTTGAAAACCCAATGTTTACTCTTTACAAGAAGTATTCTATTTTTAAGTTTAAGTGAATAGAATATGAAGTAACCATAACATTCAACACGGTACTTACGTTCGCCAAAAGGATAGTTAAGGACTAGATTACAAGGAAACAATGCTAGCAATGATCCTACAATAAATATATATCGCTTTAATAACAACTTACCGAAATATAGCCATTCCGAAACTGCCTGATGCAAGTTCAAACGAACATTTCGAACTTTTTCAGAATTGATTGATGTGTTTAAAATGAAATAGTATCAGTCGGCAATATTCACTTGTTACGTATAATTACAACTCCACGGATGGCAAAAACTCATTGTCATACAAAATACTTGATTTGTTGAGAACAGCGTATCTACTGTTATCACAAGTGATGCTCAAGAGTGCGCGATGAATACTGACAGTACAAACAACTTTAGTAGTGTAATGTAGTATCAAATGGTGCAAGTGAATAGTAATCAGATATCAATATGTACGCGCCTCTGGCTTTCACGGCGAAGGAAATTATCGGTTAAATACCAATACAAGCATAATGATGCTGAAACCTTTCTCTTCTACTTAATAGAAAAATGCTATAAAAATATCACCCCATCTTCATTTCAGTGTTATTACATATCTGTGTGGAAACTTATTAGTTCATAACACGTTGTTGTATCTGAATTTGCTATGTAACTGAGGAAAAACCGTTCATAAAAGACATCGTTCATACAGGCCGAATATTTATTGTCATATTATTGACACTATATAGTTTTGTAAACTGTACACCTTAAGATTGTAACAATAATTAAACAAAAGTAAACCAATGCTATACTGACGTTGCAATAACTTAATTAAAACAAACTTTTAATAACTTCTGTCCGTTCGGCATAGCTATGACACGCACATATATGTACACATATATATCGTATGTATATCTGTACTTTATCCAGTAAAATATTAAGAAAGTATACGACATGATTCGTATAAATGAGATGGATAAATAAGGATAGGCCACTTAACCCTTAATAATCTAACGAGATATTAATGACATTATTCTCTTAAATCTTTACGAAGAAGTATATTCACTTCCTGTGATATAGGTAATTTTGAATGTGTTTTTAACATAAGTTAGATTACTGATGTAGCTTATCTACCATTCGATTACAGGTTTTAACGCATGAATTACTGGAAGTGCTATCATTCTTTTAAAATGAGTTGTATTAAGAGAAAGGTCTTCATTTAATCAAATAATGGGCGTCGCTTGTTAGTTAGAATCGATTTCATTTGGTATGCACACTACCAAGATATCATTCAATACGATGTATTGAATATAATATATCATCGTGTTAAAATCTTAAAAAAGCTTTGATAATCAAAGAAACTATTAAAAGATGAAATGTGTATATCAATAGACGAGCCAAGGATACGAAACATATATCCCGCTACATATACAATTTATAGTAGTATATGCGTGTCTATAACATATATCCCGCTACATATACAATTTATAGTAGTATATGCGTGTCTATAACATTCATATCCTGTCTTAGCTTTAACCTAAACTATATTAATATTGTATGTACATGTAGCCGGTACACAGAAACATCACGGAAGCTTGATATGTTGTAACTTAAAAGTCTAGGAAAACCCATAAAGATTATAGCATGAAGATAGAATGCAACATTTCTCTTTTTTCAGGATTCTGAAACGTTGCAAATTTGAAACAACGTATTAATTTTAAGATTGGCATTATCTAATGGTGGTTAAATACTTTCATTCGGCCTGAAGGCTTCAAATGTTCCAAAGCCACACTGTAAGTGCTAGTGTACAGATACTTGAGCATATAAACATGAAAAGTAAACTGGATAGTGGCAATGCCGTGGCTACTTAGTTAAACCGTTCATTGATTTATGATTCTTACGTCCATGTCAGTGATCTAAATATGCCTCAACTGTCGCAAACGATTATCCTAACATTATAAGATGTCTTTACATTTACATTTATTAACTAATGGTACTCATGCGAACTGATGCCGTTAGCGCAGTTTCTTGGTAATTGGCTAAAGTATAGCTCAGACAAACAATAATAAGAAGCAACTTCTAATTAAGCCTATTCGAGTCGCATGGAATCACATATATTAGATTTAAGGTGTTGGGTGGTTATTCGTTGGTCTTGAAGCATTTACATACATACAGATGCAACACACTCTTCTCAGAAAAGACTTAATAAAAGCATACACCAACTAATTGACAAAAGGTTTACCACATGTGCACCTCCAGTCATTAGATACGACCATTCCTTCATATTACAATGTATATATGCCCATGCAAGCTATCCGATCGTAGAACAGCCCCTGTATCATTAAGTTTGTTAAATTACTTAGCTGTGCACTGAAATAATGATAAGACAAATAGTTAATTAAAGAAAGTCAATTCGACCAAGCACAAACACATAAACAGTTTTGTCCCAAGACACTATCTGTATTTTATTAAGAAACTCTAATGGACATATCATTACAGCTTACTTTAATACAATACAATACAATACAAGTTTATTGGCAATATCGGCATATACTTGCCTTTGGCCATTTACAAAGATAAAAGAAATATGGCAGCAAAGACACAATTTTTTCCACATCAACCAGCCAATAGCATCGGAAAACATATACAATCAGCGTAACACAGGTTGGATCTGCTTCTTTCTTGTTTTTCTTATACCATATGTGAAACTTACATGAATAAAATGTTTGGAAAAGAGGACTTTCTAGACAAATATGCACCATAAACGGAGACACTAAAATACATGAACTTGGTAAAACTGCCACAACATTTCGAAAGCCAACATGTTAACGTTTTGAAACATTTATGGCATTAGAAGGCTACCAAAGAAGACCCCCATAAGTAAGAATACCCAACAAACGGAATTATCCGATATTTGATAGGAAATGAGTCTTAGAAAGAAAGGATAGGTATATTGTTTCATTTTATCACTTCAATTAAAGCTTGTATTTTGTGTGGGTATATAGAAATCGCCATCTGTCTGTCTGGCAATATGTCTTGTAATCGCAACTCCTCATATACGGGTGGACCGATTATGATAAAACGTTACACAGTTGCAGTACAGGACCTCATAATGTACCGGAAGGAGGATAATCCCGGTCTAAAATATTTCAAGGGAGATTATTGAAGTTTCTTAGAGCATTTTTGCAATATGTGGCAACAGGACTCGTAAGCGCAATTTCTCCTTAACGAATGAACAGATAGTTATGAAACTTTATATAGTTGCAGTACGCGACCTGAGGATGTGCATGAAGGAGGATGGTCCCGATCCGAAACATTTCAAGGGATGTTTTAAATTTAATTAAATTCTTCAATATATCACATTGATAGAGATTATAGTAGAGCCGGACGCTGTATCCTTTTTCATTAGACTCACGGTTCTAGTTATAAGTTTCGTGTCCTTTTATTCAGAACAAGACACATTTCTGTCTTTACTATAAAATATGTAAATAGAAACTGTAGCTCACCGTCAGTACAGAAAATGGTAGTTGGTGTTTCTTCGTGTGACGTTGCACACATTTATGATAAACAAGAAGTGTATAATCTTAGTTTATGATGCTCCCAAATGCTACATGTATTCAATGTTTGGAACAACAGAGTATGTGGCATTTACGTGTGATGGGATATACCGTTTAAAAAGACATGACTGTTAAATGATCCGACAAACCATCCTTAGAAATTGAAGCTGTCGTGAAATTGTGTCATTTGACAATGTATATGCACCGATGATTTATATGTCTGTTCTATATCGATTTTCTATGGATTCAATCGTGTTTTTCCAAAATTATTTGTAGCGATTATTTATTGAAGTATTTAACAAATGTACGCCATGCTACGTTTAAGTATACGAACAATTATTTTAATGTTAACAAAGCTATGGTCATCACTGTTCAGAATGCAGGTAAACATTAGTTGTCGTCTGTCTCTTGATTTGGAGTCTTTGAACGATTTTTCAGGTCTTTAAGACATGCGGTCAACCTCAAAGTCAAAGTCAACATTGTAACAGTTACATATAGGCAGCTTTATATGTGCTTCAAACCAGCATTGATGGACAACTAGATTTTCCAGCGTTGCGGTTTAGCAATCTGCTCGAGTTGAGAAGTTAAGCAACGTTCGTTGCGTTTGCTGGCTCATTGGGCAACCGCGCGGTATCTATTCCCGGTTGGGTAGGTTAAGATGGTGGCAGAGGTGGGATGATGAAAAATGCCAGAATGAATTTGCCTTAACTATGGTTATTCCAAGAGAAAGTTTCGGGTCGAGACTAACTTCTCGGAGGGGAAAGTAATGAAACGGTAATGAAAGGCTGACTGCACACTATCTCGATTAGTTTAAATACCAGCTCTGACAACTGCATCAGGGAATCTATTATTTGGGTCAGTGGTCTAGAGCATTGGGTTTGTAAGCCGGAGTTCTGAGTTCGAATCCCACACAAGGCGGGATTTTTTATGCGTTAGCATCTTTCTGTTACAGACATAAGTTCATAAGATGAGGGGCTCGTCCGGAATACCGGCACCTAGACTTTAAAAAAAAATCAAACCTAAAATGGTTTCTGAGTTTTAAAAAGTCATTCTGTCATCATAAATGATGACTTTCTGTAGAGGGTGTATGTTTCGGCTGACTGCTAACTACCTCGATTAGTTTAAATACAACCTCTGATAACTGCGTCAGTGAACTGATTCTTTGGTTCAGTGGTCTAGCGCGTTGGGTTGTAAGCCGGAGTTCGTGAGTTAAAATCCCACAGAGTGCGGGTTTTTTTCTGGTGCGTTAGCATCTGTCTGTCACGGGCATAAGTTCGTAAGAACGGCGAGACAGGTATGTAGATGCTCTAAACAGCCTTGCCAGAGAGCTAGCTTTTCACGCAATGTAGTTTAACACTCGGCCAGTGTTGCGAAGTTTGCTGGCTAAATTGGCAACTGCGCGGTATCTAATCTCGGGCGGGCAGGACTCGTTACAACATAAAATGTGAGTATATCATCGTCATTTAAGTTTTTCTCTCTCATAAGGATTAATTTTCCTTAGCCGTCATGTTGGTACGAATAAAGTAAGTGTTAGTAAATCTTTGCTAACGTGTCACATTTCTTAATTATACATAATTCACTATAGACATGATGTCAAGATATATTATTAGGAAATCCGGCCGACAAGCGACCTATAAGACTTAGAATTTCTTAAAACATTTGACTGTAAACTACATTATAAAAGACAACGTATTTTATAAACATGAGAAAAATATGACATTATAAAGCGCTGGATTATGAAATTATAAAGCACTGGATTATACCAGTAAAATGTATAGTTCTGTGAATAAAATTATAAGCTGCAGATAGATAAATCGTCATTTAAATTGTTGGTTAGAACAAAAAGAAAAATTAAACAAAATTTAAAATTAAGTTCAGCACCAACAGTCTAGTGATTAAAAGAAATATTTTCGATAAATGATGATATGATATTGTTAAAATTGAGTTTAAAGAAATTCTTCATCAACTGTTTACGCTTTCTAACATATCAACAAGGCAAGCAGCTAAAATAAACGTAACATTTACGTTGTTCGTTATAAAAATATATTGATCAGATAATGACAATGTACAAAACTGAGTATTAATATTTTGGCACTTTTGAAGTAGATTACATCTTTGATCCTGATATAATGGACAATTTAGTAAAATATTTGTGGATGTCATGTTTATTAGCATACAGATTAATATAAAGAAATATTATGGCTCTGCCAATCAAAAAAGTGATTCGCTGTAATACTCTATTGTTCAAAAAAATATACAAACAGTTGTATGGAACTATCTGTGACACGTGATCACATATGTTTAGTCGAACATGGTAAACTTTTATGCAGCTGTAACGTAGGGACTATTAACCGAAAATTTTCCGGCTTCAAACAATTTGCTAGATTATACTGATATCGATTGTGACCTTAAGTTTCCATTGTCGATATTTGCAATCAGACACACAATCAACATGTGATCATTTGTTCTTGTATTAATCGCATGCGCTTTGAAGAGAGATTCCGAATAACTTCTATTTGCATAATATGATATTATGAAAAACTCCCAACCAAAACACTATAATGCAATATGTAAACAGCTATGCTATCAAATTATCGATGATTTCGGTGTGCTTGTTTACACATTACTGGTTTATTTGTACAAGTACTCTCTTGGTGTAGGGAAATTTCAAACTTGTGATGGTAAATTTAATTATTACAGAATAGACAAACAAACACAATGCCGGATGAGCAAACCAAGAGGATTGTTCTACTCGAATATAACACAGGACAGGATATCTAAATTCTATGAGGCTGTACTGTTAATGGTCACTTCTAATATATCAAGTTGTTACTGTGATGTATGAACTTAAATGTAGTTGCACTCAAAACACCAACCGTGAGTTCTAAGTAAAAACATAAAGGGTCAACATTTTAATCGAATAGCAAGATAAAATTGTATGACATAAACATGTAATTGCTTTGAAGGTTTGGAAGCATTTTACAAAGTTTAAATGAATCAAGTAGTTATTGATATATAGACTTACATTTTGTGCGTACAAAGGCTCAATGTTAGGCATTTCTCCTAATATCATAGGGCACAAATCCTGTCATGCATGAGCAGATCTGGCTATTTTGTTAAAGGACGTGAGTTTCTAAATACTGTATAAGCTTGGTAAACATCAGACTATAAACGAAGATGTTATCTTCTCAAATTCAATTAAAGCATTATTTTTAATTTAAAGGGACATATTCCAGTCATGCATGAAAATATCTGTCTGTTTTTTAAGAACAGAATGACCTTTAATCAATACTTAACTATTGACTTAGTTTGCTGAATATCGGCCAGATGACCACAAACACATATTCAAATTCAAGGTATTTCTGGTTAACGTTTATACTGAAAGCTACTTGATATTGAATTGAATTGAATAGAACATTACGTTCTTTATCATGTTCGAGTATTTACATCTAGTTCATATCTATATCTCTCTGAACAATAGCAATATATGGTATTACCTTGTTTCATAAATTCAACCGTAAACTGCTTAGTGGAAGCAATTATAGATATAAATTTACGGTAAATGACACCATTGTATTAATAATTTAGTGATCATTGAATGCAAACATTTAGCACAAATTCAGAAATATCTTCGTATGCGGGCATTAACGAGCATAGCAACACTTTCCAGAAGAAGTTAAGTACGATTTGGTACGAGGGGTGGTTGATAAGTTGTGAGCCCTATATAGAAGGACTTAAGCAGTTGTTGATATGGTATTCTGGTGGTTTGATTATCTGCTAAATAGACAATCAATCCATAGGACATATTATGCATCAACTCCTAGGCAGTTTAGAAAAAAACACATTAAATTCAAGCGCCGCGGACAACTCAGTAAAGGTGTGTTGTTACACTAGGACAATGCCCTTTTCACAAGCCTGTCATTGCCAAAGCTGCCATTAGCGACTGTGGCTTTGAATTGATTGATTAAGCATCCGCCTTATTCGCCTGATCTAACTCCACCAGACTTTCATCTTTTTTTCCAAAATTGAAAAAGGCCATGTCAGATACCCACTTTCGATCAGATGATGACGTCATACATGCAGTGGTGGACATATATGTACTGAACGGTCAAGAAAAGGACTTCTTTAAAAGTGGTTTTGAGGCTCTTTAACATCGTTGGCAAGGGTGTATAAATACTGAAGTGGTTACAGTATACCCGCCAAAACTAATGACAGACTAATGTAAGACTGTTCTATCACATGTCACAACAATACTGAATACTGTTCTCTTCAATCAGAATCGCACTTTGTTGCATTTCACTAGCCTTTTGTAAACACTGCTTGGGAGCATGCAATTACTTACTACAGGTGTCAGGTCATAAAAAAGTGTTTTAATAAAACGAATTTTAGAAACTGAAACAGTACAAGTATGCCCCATGATGTAAAATATACAAAGGCTTTAGCAACAACATTGTAACACTTGAATCAACATATATTCACAGAGCTACAAAAGCTATGTTGAGGAACCGCTTTGATTATTTATAACCATAGAAGCTATGTTAAAAGGAGTCGTTAACATGAATATTTTTTGTCAAAATAACTTTTAAATACGTACTTAAAAAATTTTTCTGTTCACGTGATACAGCTTGGACCCAGTCGTACGAACACCGAACCTTCGAAAATCCCGATTTTTCGAAATCATTCCTTGGTCCCGTTTGTCCTGCCTGTTATTTCTATGTATATCCTATCTCGCTAGTTCATAATCCACTAGTGCGAAATTCCCATTGTTTCGAAAGAGTTATAATGTCCCATGTGCTTAAATTTCACGCAAATCTGACCATGTCGTTCGAAATCATGTTTTTCACACCTCTTCAAATTTTTTCCCAATATCGGGTCGACTGCCATTTGTTTGCAGGTAGCGGCGACGTGTGAAAAATTAATGTTTGTGACTATACCTATAAAAACAGTTGAGTTTAGTTGAGTTATAAAAACAGGATTTATGAATGAGACATCCGCCTGCGCTAAATGTGAAACTTGATTACACGCAATTAAAACAATTATGATAATGACATGATTAAAGATCGTTCATTATGTATTTTAGAAAAGCATTTCGGCGATTTTTTATTTTGTTAACATAGCAAGACACGTTTCACTCGTGACTACGCGATTCTAGGTGCAGTATTTTAGAAGCAACGAACATGTTCGAAAATTGTTATGTGCTCCGCTTTTAGTGATTTGTTCTGTGTGGTTTTTTTCATGGCTATATTAATTGTTTTAATTGAAATTAAATGTAAACGTTTACTGAATTATGCTGTTCTTTTCCATTTCCGTGTTTTGCAATTGTTATGAAGATATTACGAAGCGTAATTATTATGATAAGAGTTGTCATAACGTACACCACCAAGAAGGCATGCATGCTAGCAGCTATACGACTGGGATTGAAAATAGTTTACGAACAACTAAAAGTCTTGTAAACTTTGTTTATCTTCACACCGAACGTTATGTGACTTTTAATTATACAGGATCTTTTGTTTTAAATAATCAATCTTTAGCTGGCAAAGCAATGAAGGCATTAAATGTCTTATACCATAATGTAAATAAGTATCAAATACTACCGTCCACTT
>JAULCC010405308.1:0-19072 GCA_032358795.1 Nuttallia obscurata | reverse complement strand
ATGGAAGATGGAGATGCTATTGATGTGTTTCAACAACAGACTGGAGGCCGGTCAATACATTAGCCAATTAACAAAATCCAAGTAGTGAGACGGGCCATGGAAAAACTACCTATAAAGTCCTCAACATTTATTCATTGTGTTGGTTTACAAATCGGGCATCTTTAAAGGGATGAGCTTTAAGAATAAATTGATAATTTTAAGATAGAATTTGAGTTTTATTTTTGAAAAAGTACTAGAAGAGGACAAGTGACAACTGGATATTTCTAACAACTGTTCATCTTTGAAGTGATTTACCAAAGGAGTTTTAAAGAACCTATGTTGAAACAGTTTAAAAAACTTCAGTATTTTGAATGTGTTTAAGGAGTCAACTTACCAAATCGCATATAGATAAATTCTCTATCACCAACATCATCATTTATTTCATCTTGCATTATTTCATGTTGTAAATAGTTCATGTGTCTTAAATTTGTACTTGTGCAGAATTTCAGTACGCAAAAGATAAATGTCAAAACTAAATATCATAAGTGGTAAAACATGTGTTTTGAATTGCTAAAGGACAGTAATAAGATGGCTTGAACAGTTTACTTTTGACCTAAGTCATCGAATGGTCAATTTGCCTGGTTAGATTTGCAATCAGATAAAAGTGTTAGATAACAAACATGACAACAGTTTTGTTGTAAATGTTTGTACAGTGTTCAGGAATTCTGTTGTGAGATTGAAAAATATCAGGATGACTTTGTGGTGTTAAGTGAGCATTACATTTTAAAGGAACTAAATTACTTTATCATGATCCAAACTTAATACCTAATACTATCAGAAATTCTCTCTAAAACTTCTTTGACATGTTTTGAAGAAGGGAAACTCACTTGCAGGCAAGTGGCACTGTTGTCAGATTTGCCTCGGTCTTAGCACCACAGGGTCAGGCCTTGACCAACTGTGAACTGTAAAGTTTCACAATAAATGTTTTAACTTGAGACCTTAGTTTTTATTATTGCCTTACCCTGACTCTTAAATGCCAATGAAAATTGTGTTGGGTTATATGGGTATGAGCCTCAACATTGGAAAATGTTTTTCAGCACTTTCAAAACCAAGCATGTTTCAGTGCAGCTTCTTTGTGAGGTTTGGGTTGATCAGAATCTTCAATGTTTGCTGCTTTGAAAACTTCCACTAAGTAATGTAGCTACTGATTATGCTGCAGGTCATCTTGGTCTACACTGCAATGTTCAAGGTGACATTTTGTCGTGTTTGAAACCTGTTGTATCAGGTACTGCTACTTAAAATCCCTAAAATCACTTGGACTTTTGCACCAGTGATATAAACCAACAACAACAAAAAACATGTCAGATCTATGTAGGCAGCCTTCACTTGCAAGTTCCTGTTTTCAAATCCTAACAAAAGAAAGATACTTGTTTATAGCACTTGTAGAACAGCAATTAATATTTTTTATCAAGAAATGGATTTAATTGCCTTCCTTGTCCAGGAGTAAAGGAATGAAAATTCAGGAAAGGAAGATTAACAAATTCTTAATTTATTAGTCTGCTACAAGTTGGAAACCAGTTTTGGGGACTGAAGGAAAATGTTTGGTTAGTCTCTTGCAGATATCTTCCACATGCCTGCATGGATTTTGATACTACTTTTTAGCTTTAAAGCCTGTGCCAGAGGCTCATGGTGAGCTGTTTTGACAGGTCTTTGTCAAGCTCACAACTTTCATACTACTTATGCTTCAGCTTTGAAACTTTGTTAACTTATTCATCATAATATCCTTGGTTAATGCGCTAAGAACCATAACTACTTGCATTATGGCCATCAAGTGGTTGTGAATATCTTTTCAATGGCTTTGCCAATTTTATTAAACTACAGCAATGTACTTTTGGTGGTCCCTTTTCAAAGTTGTTTTAAGGCTTGAATGCTATGCTGAACTCTAAAAGTTTGTGCCAAAACAGATTTAGAAATAATTTTGCATAAGTGTTCCTTTCAAAGGACTGTTCAAATTATTTTGATCAGTTTAAAAACATGGAAACCAGAGGATGGAGTCAGTTTTCCAGAAATGTATAAAGTGAAAACTGAAAAAATCTTCAAGAAAAGCATATGTGACACAGTTTAGATATTATGCCTAGCAGTCCTTTATCAAGTTTGTTCAAATGGTGACCCTGGAGTCAAATATGGCCACACACTCATTTTTATAGACTAATATAGTAAAAACTTAAAAATTCTTCTTCTTTGTAATTGTTTTTTTGTTCATTAGGCTTTAATAGTATTCCAGTCATATCACGATGTCCAGCTCATTTCAGGTGGAGGAAGACCCTGAGGACTATTTCAGGCACAGTGCACCTGGGTAGGACCACCAACCTACCGCAAGCCAGCTGGAAGGCTTCCTCACTTGAAAAATCCAAAGTGCCAGACTGGGAACAAACCCACAGTGGTGAGGGGCTGAGAGATTGCAAGTCAATGACTATAACCACTTGGCCTGGGAGGTCCCTCTTCTCTGTAATAATTGGATTTGCTAGAGCAAAGATCAAAGTCATGTCTTTTACTTGGTTTGTTCAAATGTTGACTGGACCCTGGGCTCAATTTTGGCTCAACCCTAGAGGTGTCTTAATTTACATAGACCAACATAAGACTGAAACATCTTCATATCTGATAGCTCAAGTGATTGAGTGTCTGCTTCCAGTTGTTGGAGGCTGTGAGTTCAGCAGGGTCAAACCATATTTATACCCCCGTGCAAACAAAGTTTGAAGGGATTATATTGGAATCAGCCTGGCAGTCAGTTTGTCTGTGTAAAATTTTGTGCGGTGAACTCCTCCTTCACTTTCAGTCCAATTCACTTAATACTTCGCATGATTATTCATTTGGAGCAGTAGATGTGCAAGATGCAAAATACACATTTTTGCGCAAGGATTATGGAGTTATTGCCCCTGAATAAACTTGAAAAGTTTTGTTTTTGGTATTTTAATTTTTTCCGGAGCATAACTCCTGTACTTATGTATCTAGGTTTGATGAAACTTCATATGTAGATAAAAACTTGATGAGAGGAAGTGCAGTGCATAAGAACCATAACTCTGCATGCTCCTTGAAAGGAGTTATTCCACTTTGTTATTTTTTGGTGTTTGTTTTTGTCTGGAGCATAACTCCAATACTAATGCTGCTAGAGTGATGAAACTTCATATGTAGATAGACCTTTACAAGAGGAGGTGCAGTGCACAAGAACCATAAATCTGCTTGCTCTTTGAAAGGAGTAATTGCCCTTTGTTATTTTTGGTCTTTGTTTTTTTTCTGGAGCTTTACTCCAATACTAATGCTGCTAGTTTGATGAAACTTCATATGTAGATTGACCTTGATGAAATGAAGTGCACTGCATAAGAACCATAACTTTGCTTGCTCTTTGAAAGGAATTATTCCCCTTTGTTATTTTTGGTCTTTTGATTTTGTCTGGAGCATAACTCCATTACTAATGCTGCTAGTTTGATGAAACTTCATATGTAAAGAGACCTTGATAAAAGGAATTGAAGTGCACAAGGATGTGTATATATCCTGTGTCAAAGATGGTGGCGGGGGTATGAATCACCTTCAGTGATAGTTCTAGTTAAATTTAGTTGTTATTGTTTTCCCTCCTTGATGCTCAAGATTTAGGGTTAGCATAACTGGTCTGTCAGTGTCAGGATGAAGTGACTGTCTGGGGTTCAGCCCCCACATGTATCAGTGCTATATACTGGACTCTAAAAAGAACCAAAGATCTCTACAGAAGAGTTCTCTGTTTTAGCTTCTCTCTCTCTGTGACATCCATTAGTCCTTGTTAGCAGAGAATGACGTAAATGAAATAAACAAATAAACTTTAAAACATCTTCGTATCTGAACCTATACAGCACCGAGCTTAGATAAGTTTTGTTTTGCATCATTTACAGATTATAATCTAGATTAGATGTTGACCTCAGGAGTTACTTATTTGACATATTGAGATTTTCAGTCGAGGTATTACAGGACCATCATGGTCCCCTTGTTTGTGCAACATCATATTGAGGTTCTTTACCCAGTGTGATAAAATGATGACTCCAGTGGGGGGTTGGGGTCTGTTTTAATAAGCCTTAAACAATGATATGTATGTTCAAATGGTGACCCTAAAAGAGAACTTAGTAAGCATATAAACTTCTTTTCTAATCCTTAATTTATATATCTTTGTATTAAATGCTATGAAACATGTTTGAACTAAATTGCAACCCAGGTGATTTCTTATTTTGTATATAGGCATGTTCAGGTGAGCGATGTCCAGACAATCATGGTCCTCTTGTTTGATATTACTTCACACAATTATTCTCAGTAACAGGATGTGTCAAGCACATCACACCAGCCACTTACATTCAAGGTCAAGAGGTTAGATTTTAGGATTGCAGGATTTACACATACATATCATATTTCATCTGAAATTAATACACAGCCATCTAAGCTTTCTTATCCATGCAACAGTTCCCTCATAGTAAAACTAAATTAGTTTCCTTTACTATTATTTTATTAATTTTATAAGTTATTACCAATAGGATGTAATTGTGTCATGCATAACACATACTGTTAGTGTAAAAATCACAGAATTCTGAAAGATATTAAGTGTTTTTTTTTTAAAAAAAAATGTTTTCTTATAATGTTCACTAATGGGCAAACAAATGTTGATGCATTATTTTGAGACCATTGTCCTGTTGATAGGTGTCATCTTTGTGAAGAAGTACAAATTTATATCCTTTGATACCCTAGTTTCTTTGTTAACTGACAATGGCCATAAAAAGACTTTTTGAATGTGTACAAGCTAATCTGAACATCTGTATATAAAATACAGTCATGACCCACTACTGATTTTTAGCTCATCTGATCATGAAGTGCTAAGGTGAGATATTTTGATTGCCTGATGTCTGTCTGCTTTCTGTCCACTTTTAACCTTGTGTATGCAATAGAGGCTTCAATTTTAACTGGATCTTTATGATTGCCTTGGTGAAATCAAGGCCAAGTTTGAATTTGGGATCAAAAACTAGGTCACAAGGTCAAATGAAAAATGAAAAAAACCTATTATATGAGATAGAAACTGCATATTTATTTTCCTAAATCTTAAATAAAGTTAGTATGATTGCTCAAATGAATTGTAGGTTGAGTTTGGATATGGGTTTTCATGGGTCAAAAAAACTGACACGGGGTCAATCATAGAAAAATCTTGTGTACTAAATTGAGGCTGCATTTTTCGCTGATGAAACTTGTTTAGTATGATTGGCTTGATAAAATATAGGTCGAGCTTGAATAGGAACAACTGCTATCAAAAACTAGATCATGGGGTCAAATTATAGAAAACCTTATGTATTCAATAGAGGTTGCATTTTTCTTCGTATTTTCATGTAAATTGGTTAGAATAATTGTCTTGATAAAATCTTGGTTGATTTTGAATTAGGATCTTCTAGGATAAATAACAAGGTCATGGAATCAAATTATAATTTAAAATCCTTGTGTTTGTAATTTTTTGATTGGATTTTCATGAAATCACTGGTCAGTATATTGGACTTAATGAAATCTAGTTCAAATTCGGACATTGGTTACATAGGGTAAAAACAAGATCACAGGGTCAAATTATAGAAAACCTTGTGTATGCAATAGAGGCTGCATTTTTCACTTGATCTTTATGAAACTTGATCAGTATGATTGTTTTGATGAAATCTAGGTCTAGTTGGAATATAGGTCACCTTGTCTGAAAAACTAGGTCACAGGGTCTAGTCATAGAAAAACCTTATGAATGCAATAGATGCTGCATTTTCGTGACTTGTTCAGTAATTGATTTGATGAAATTTAGGTTTAGTTTGAATATGGGTCTTCTAGGATAAATAACTAGGTCATGGTCTCAAATCATAGAAAAACATTATAAATGCAAAAGAGGATGCATTTTTGATTTGATTTTTTAATGAAACTTGTTTTGCTTGTTTGTTAATAAGGAATTTAATGTTGCTTTACTAGTATTTCAGTCATTTAGCGATGTCCAGCTCATTACGGGTGGAGGAAGACCCCGGGGGACCCCTGTGCACTATTTTGTTAAAACTTGTTTGACATAGGCTTTTATGATGATAACTTGATTTGTGCTTTTCAGAAAATCATGTTAGCTTGAGCTTATTTACTTTATATAAAACATCTAGTCATCTATCAATAATTTCAATATTTTTCAAAAACTGACTCTGTATAGGGTTTAGTATTTAAGGTGAGCAATTACAGTACCATCATGATCCTCTTGTTTCCAATATACCTGGGTTGAAACTGTTTGCACAAATGTCATTTAGTTGTGACATATTGTCATTTATATGCAAATTACCATCCAGTTTGCATTGGCAAGTTTAAAAATCCTTCAGCTGGCCACACTTTACTGGTGGATATGTTTAAGTGACAATATTTGGTAATACTCTAAAGTATCTTCTATAATTATATGCTTGCTTTATTGAAATTATTCATTTATCTTGTTTGTGTGTGTGTTTTGTTTCTTTGGTGAAGTTTGTTTTTGAATGAGACATATTATATCATGTATACAATGTAGTTGATGTTTTAATAGTAAAATATTTTATAGAAAAAAAGTAGTTGACTCAGACCATGCATATGTGTAGTCAAACAGGTGCATGATAGAATATTCTCTTTTGATTTATCTGTGCATGGTCACCATTGGGTGGGCTGGATTAACATTGAAATTTGGATACTGGGGGAAAAAAAGGTGGTGAAGAGGACACCAAACAAACTGTCAATGAAAGTACAAATTTGTTTGCCCTTTTGCTAACATTTAAAGGTAAAAACTTTACTGATTAAACTTTTTCGTAATGATTTCAGTGTTCTGAGACTTTTGACACAGACAGCAAACAACAATCCCCATGATAGTTAAGCTGGAGCATAGCTTCTTTTAGGTTGAGGCCTACACTGAGTAAAACTAATTAGGTTTTTAAAATACTTTTCCCACCTTTCCTTTACTCATAACTTTAATAAAAATATATCTGTTTTAAAACAACTGCTTTCTTTTAAAATTAATATAGATAGGAATTATTTATAAAATGAAGGAATTTCCTTAGTATTAAACTTGGGGAGCTTTATAAATACTGGCCCTGGGCTCGTAATTGTAAAGCTCCTTAGTGACTTTACCTTAGGACAATTTAAGTAGAACTTTTCTGACTTTTATTATTTGTCAAATTAATAAGCAGGTTTTCTATATAAGTTTGTTTGACCTTTGTTTATGATTACAACTTTAAAGAATATCTATAATTTATACAGTATATAAGATTCTATGAAGATGAGGCATTTTAAGAAACCTAAGGAATTTTGTTAGTTTTCTCCTAAAACACTTTATGAATAATAGCACAAGATTGTCTAAACTAAAGACAAATTCTGGTAAATTATAACAAACAAAAAAGTCCTTGGTTATGGTAGTAGTTAGAGTTGGAACCATTTTAACTTTGAAAGAGAAAACAATAAACACACAGATTTATTGGAATTAAGACTCAATGCCCAATCCTTGATAAGCTCAGTAAATGTGAACACAACTAGTGTCGAATCTATACGGGTGCTCTCTGTGCCTGAAATAGTGCACAGGGGTTCCCTGAGGTCTTCCTTCACCTGTAGTGAGCTGGACGTCACAATATGACTGAAATACTGTTAAAGCGACATTAAATCCGGAAAAAACACAAAAACAAACACAACTAGTGCTTATCTGTATTGGTAAATTTGGTAACTATTTGTTTGTCTTACCCTTGCAGGGTTTAAAATCGGCTCAGGTAAGATTCCGATTTGATGGTAACCCTGTAAGTGAAAACGACACACCTCAACAAGTAAGTTCACTTTATATATTTATATTGCCACATAGTCTTGTATCAATAAAGAATTATAAAAAGCTAAATTTCAAATAATTTTCAAAATTTAAGGAAAATAGCATTTTAAACTGTTTTATGAACAACCCTGTGTTTTTATTTACAACCTGTGAGTTTTTCTTCATTATCACCTGTCAAATGGCTTCAATTCATTTGGGAAATTCAGATATATCATCCAATATGCAGGTATTTGGGTTGGTACCAAAATTATACTTGCTTAGTGTTAACAGAAATGTGAATCATGTTGGTTACAACCAGTATTACATTTTCAATGGCTTTTTTAAGCTCAACTATTTGGTGATATTTGAGCTTTGTAATGGCTCAGGTGTTGGCCTCTGTGTTTGAGTTAAAGTTAGCTTGCAACCTCATTATATCTTACAAAGTACTTCAGCTACACCTAGGAAGACTTGTTCTCAACTTTCATACTACTTATACTTAAGCTTTGAAACTTTATACACTTGTTCATCATTACATCCTTGGCAGATGTACCAAGAACCAAAACTCTACTATGCATTTTGCTCAAATTATGTGTTTTTTTTCAACTCTGAATTTAAGGTTAAACTTTGTGTGCAAGCTGGTATACAAGCTCATATCATTCATACTACTTATTCTACAGTTTTGAAATTTTCTACACTTGTTGGTCATCAGATCCTTTGTTAATGTACCATGTATCATAACTCTACCTTACATTTTTTCTTTTTTATCAGTTTATTGCCTTTTTTCCACTTTTTGGATTTTTAGCCCCTAACATTTGTGGTACAAATTGAAATCTTAATTGCTCTTATTTTATATGTTACAGTTGGACATGGAAGATGGAGATGCTATTGACGTGTTTCAACAACAGACTGGAGGCAGGTCAATACATTAGCCAATTAACAAAATCCAAGTAGTGAGACGAGCCATGGAAAGACTACCAATAAAGTCCTCAACATTTATTCATTGTGTTGGTTTACAAATCGGGCATCTTTAAAGGGATGAACTTTAAGAATAAATTGATAATTTTAAGATAGAATTTGAGTTTTATTTTTGAAAAAGTATTAGAAGAGGACAAGTGACAACTGGATATTTGAAACAACTGTTCATCTTTGAAGTGATTTCTCTGAAGAGTTTCAGGAACCTACAGTGTAATAAACCAGTATTTTGAATGTGTTTTAGGAGTCAACTTTACCAAATGGCATTTAAATTTTCTATCACCAACATCATCATTAATTTCATCTTACATTATTTCATGTTGTAAAAACTTCATGTGTCTTAAATTTGTACTTGTGCAGAATTTCAGTAAGCAAAAGATAAATGTCAAAAATAAATATAGTCGTAAAACTTATACATGTGTTTTGAATCAAGATTGATAAAGGACAGAAGTGATATGGCTTGAACAGTTTACTTTTGACCTAAGTCATCGAATGGTCAATTTGCCTGGTTAGATTTGCAATCAGTGATAAAAGTGTTAGATAACAAACATGACAACAGTTTTGTTGTAAATTTTGTACGGTGTTCAGGAATTCTGTTGTGAGACTGAAAGATATCAGGATGACTGTGGTGTTAAGTGAGCATTACATTTTAAAGGAACTAAATTACTTGATCATGATCCAAACTTAATACCTAATATCATCAGAAATTCTCTCTGAAAACTCATTGAAATGTTTTGAAGAAGGGGACCTCACTTGCAGGCAAGTGGCACTGTTGTCAGATTTGCCTCAGTCTTAGCACCACAATGTTAGGCCTTGACCAACTGTGAACTGTAAAGTTTCACAATAAATGTTTTAACTTGAGACCTGAGTTTTTATTATTGCCTTACCCTGACTCTTAAATGTCAATGAAAATTGTGTTTGGTTATATGTGTATAAGCCTCAACATGGCAAAATGTTTTACAGCACATTCAAAACCAAGCATGTTTCAGAGCAGTTTCTTTGTAATGTTTGGGTTGATCAGAATCTTCAATGTTTGCAGCTTTGAAAACTTCCAGTTTGTAATGAAGCTAGTGAATAGGTGCAGGTCATTTTGGTCTGCACTACTTTAGCATGTTTCAGCTCCTCATATGTGGATGACCCCTGATGTAACTAGCACTTCTACTTGAAATTTCTAAATAACACTTGACTTGTGCACCAAAAAAACATGACATATCTATAGATGTTAGCAACATCTACTTGCAGTTTTCTGTGTTCCAACCTAATGAAAGACTTGTTAGTAGAACATCAACTGATATCTTTTATAAAGACTGATTTAATTACCATTCCCTTGTCCAGTAGTAAAGGTAGGGTGAATGAAACCCTTACTTTGTATGTCTGCTACAGTTGGAAACAAGTTTTGGGGATTTTTGGAAAATGTCTGGTTTCTTAAGCATGCATCATCAACATGCTTGAATGAATTTTGATATTACTTTTAGGCTTTAATACCTGAGCCAAGAGGCTCATGTTGGGCTATTGTGACTTGTCTTTGTCCGTCGTCTGTCTGTGCAAGGTAGTTTACAAGCTCACAACTTTCATACTACTGACACTACAGCTTTGAAACTTTGTACACTTGTTCATTATATCCTTGGTTCAGGGATGTGGAATTCCTATGCCAGACTCGGGACTTTTTGCCTACGGACAAGTAGATTTTACCTTGGCATTTGTCCGCGGGCAAGTGAATTTCAGAGCCAGTAAAAAATCATCAAGGCTGAAGTCCTACTCTTAACAAATCACAAGCATAAATTTGTTAATAAACCAGTCTTGCATAAATCATGTGTACAAAGCGTAAATAACACTCTTGTAGCACAAACTTTAACCCTGCATGTGGCCTCTTGCACCTGCTATTAAAATCAAGCTCTCTGATTGTCTGTATCCAAGGCAACCAAACGATGCATTGATTAATAGATCGGCAGAAGAGTAGTTGCTTCGCAAAGTTGATACAGCCCCAAATGGACAAATTGGTTATTAGATCAGGTGGCTCAAAGCTGCCTGACGCATCCAAAGAACCAGAAAAGCATAAATCAAGAGCCCAGAGAGATAAAAAAAATATGACCATAAGCAGAAGTTATGTTTCAGGATAACTGGTTTGCGGACTTAAACTGGCTTTGTCAGGCCGATAATTGGGATACGCTTTATTGTCATGTACATTTGCAGAATGTTCCCCAAAGTGCAGATACGACCTCAGCTCTGTAGGTTGGAAAATCTACTGACACCTTACTTAGATCTAGGACACTCTTGCATCCTATCAACTTTCTTCAAAACATGTATCATGCGTGTCTCAGTATGAGTTTCAGCATCATAGTATTACAATATCATTGTCCATGTTAATAGATGTTAAATAATACCTTTCAAATACCTGACTCAATGTTTCTGGTCTTATTTTCACTTATTATTTGGGCAAGTGAACTTCGTCTGTGGACAAGTAGAAAATTCAGTCCAACTTGTCCGTGGACAAGTGGAAAAAATCCATATTTCCACACCCCTGCTTGGTTAATACACCAGAACCATAACTCTTCTTTGCATTTTGAGATCACTGGTATTACTGCCATTGTGTTGCTTTTAACATCATCTCCTCCTCAACAGCTTGGCAGGAATTTACCTTAGGTTGTCCTCTTTTAAAGTTGTTCTGAGAATTGGATACCATGCAGAAATCTTGTTGCTATGGCAAAAGAAAGGAAAACCCTAGATCTTCATCAAAACAGATTAAAAGATATTTTGGCATTGTTACTTTGATGACCCTCTACAAATAATTTTGATCAGTTAAAAAAAAAAATCCAACTAAAGTGACCTAGCTTAGATATCCAACTAAAATGACCTAGTTTATATATTTTGCCTATATAATGCCCTAGTAGTCCTTTACCATGTTTGTTCAAATGGTGACCCTGGGGTCAAGTATGGCCCCACCCAAGGGTTGTTTTATTTAACATAGACTTATGAACGAAAAGCTTTTAAAATCCTCTCTGTAACAGGACATGCTAGAGCTTAGGTATTTCTTTTGAAACATCAAATTCATGCCTTTTACTGAGTTTGTTCAAATGGTGACCCTGAGCTCAATTTCAGCCAACCCTACGGGTGTATTATTTTACATAGACTTACATGCCACAAACTTAAAATATCTTCATATTTTAAACCATACAGACTGGAGCTTAGAAATTTTTTGTGTTACATCATTTACAGATTTTTAATTGAGATCATTAAACCCTTGGGGTTAATTATTTTATATATTGGGATTTTCAAGCAAGTGCCTGAATAAAGGACCATCATGGTCCTCTTGTTTGTGTGCAACATCGTATGAAGGTCCTGTACCAAGTGTTTTTTAAATGAAGACTCGAGGGTCAAAAATCTTATTTTTGTTTGACTTCTTGGTATATATGTTCAAATGGCCACCATAGAGGAGAAGAACTTAATAAGCTTATAAACTTCTGTTCTGTTCCTAAACTGATACATTGTTATAATGCTATACATGTATAATATCAAAATTAAAATAAGAAACTGTATTGAGACCCTAGGGGTTACTTATTATACCTTTCTGAGAGAAGTTGGGGTATATTGTTTTGCACATGCCGGTCAGTTGGTCTGTCTGTCTGTAGACCAAATGGTTTCGATCAAATACTCATCCATCGTTAAACTGCAGTATTATAATTGGTAGGGAGATTCATAATGATGAGTAAATGGACCCTATTTCTTTTTGAAATCGGAAAGTCAAAGGTCAAGGTCATTCAGTACTGTAATTACCCAAATGGTTTCAGATCAATAACTCGTCCATCATTAAACCTCCAGTCCTCATATTTAATAGAGAAGTTCATGATGATGAGTAGACGAACCCTATAACTTCTGAAGTCAGTAGGGCACAGGTCAAGGTCATTCAAAACTAATTATTCAAATAGTTTCTGATCAATAACTCGTCAATTGTTGAACCTATAGACCTCATATTTGGGATGGTAGTTTATGATAATAAGTAGATGACCCCTAATTCTTTTGAGGTCAAAGGTCAAGGTTATTAAGAACTAATCATCCAAATGGTTTGCAATAAAAACCTCAACCATCATTTCACCATAAGTTCTTATATATGATAAGGAGGTTCATGATGAGGAGTAGATGACCGCTATATCTTTTTTGCGGTCAGTGGGTCAAAGATGAAGGTAATTCAGTACTGTAATTATCCAAATGGTTTCCCATCAATAATTCATCCATCCTTGAACCTACAGTCCTCATTATTGGTAGGGAGGGTCATGATGAGTTGATGGCACCAGTAGATCAAAGGTCAAGGTCATTTAGTACTGTAACAATTTAAGTGGTTTATGCATAACACATCCATTGTTAAACATTTGATAGGTAGAGAGGTTCTCTGCTTTTAGGGATGCATTTGTTTTTCACAAACTCTTGTTTTGTATATAGGCATGTTGAGCTGAGTGATTACCACACAATCATGGTCATCTGTTTGATATTACTTGACAGTTCTCCATAACAAGATGAGGCTTGCACACCTACATTCAATGTCAAGAGGTCACATACATACTATATTATATAGTCTGAAATCAATATGCAAACTTGTAAACTTTCTTGTCTGGGCAACAGTTCCCTCAAGGGAAAACCAGATTAATTTCCTTCATTATTATTTTATTAACTTTACTAGTTACTACCAATAGCATGTAAGTGTGTCTTGCATAACACCTACTGTTTGTGTAAAAAATCTCCAACCACTGAAAGATATCGAGATTTGTTTTATTTTTTCAGTTTTTACCTTTTAATGCTCACTAATGGATTAACACATGTTGGTGCAGTGTTTTGAGACAAATCATCTCCTCCTAAACTGCTTGGCCAATTTTAACAAAACTGCCAATGAATGTTCCTTAGTTGGTCTTTTTCCAGATTTTTAATTTTTTTTAGTTCCACACATTACTCTTGTGGCAACCAAAAGGAAAAATTTTGCAAATCTCCGCTCAGAAACCAACTTGCTAATTTTAACATACTTCCACAGAAATGATCCTTAGGTGGCCCAGTATCAAATTCCTTAAAATCTTGTTTGTTCACAAAAAGCATGGCCTCCAAGTGGTGGGGCTTATTTTCACTATATGGTTATATGGAAAACTTTTAAAATCTTCTCCATAGAAACTTCTAACCCAGTTTAAATTCTATTTCACAGAAATGATCCTAAGGTGGACATATATCAAATTCCTTCAAATCTTGTTGATTAGCAAAAAAACATGGCCGCCAGGGTCGGGGCTAGTTATCAAATTCCTTCAAACCTTGTTTCAAATGATGGCCCTGTATAGGGTTCTTTAATTTGTATATGAGAATTTCAGGAGCGATTACAGGACCATCGTGGTCCTCTTGTCTATATTGGTGAATCTCGTAACTATTTGTTCCCTGTTCATTTATGTTTTCATTTTCAATATACATTGTCTTACCTTTGCAGGGTTTAAAATTGGGTGCAGTGAGGTTCAGATTTGATGGTAACCCTATAGATACAGATGACACACCTCAACAAGTAAGTTGAATTTTGCTTCATATATATATTTATATTAGCACACAGCCTTCTTGAATTCGTAAAGAAAAATAAAAATCTGAAATTTTCAAAATTTTAGGATTTAAGGTTTGGCTGTATTAAAAAAAAACATTTTTAACTGTCTGATGAACAAAATAAAAGATAAACCTTTGTGGATTTACTAACAACCTATGTGTGTTAATCTTCATTATCACCTATCATTTATAGCTCACCTGATCACAAAGTGGTCATGGGTGAGCTTTAGTGATCACCCTTTGTCCTGTCAACCTTTTTCTTTGAATGACTTATTCTCCTGAACCAATTATTGGAATTTATCAGAAACAATATGGCATCAACCTTTGTTTAAATGGTTCCGGTTCTAATTCACAAAATGGCCGCCAGAGCTAGAAATAGAAAACACTTTGGAAATCTTTTTGTCATAAACCATAAACTATTAAAATACTAGAGCTTAGATATTTTGCATGTGCCATCATATAGAGGTCCTCTAACATTTTTATTCAAATGGTGACAGTTGGGTAAAATTTGGCCCACCATGATTTTTTTCCATAGACTTATATAGAGAAAACTTAAAAAAAAAATTTCTCCTCTGAAACGAAAAATGTCCATTAAAAAATTTGTTGAAAATGAGACCCTGTGGTCAAAGTTGGCCTACCCTAGAACTGTCTTATTTCACTTAGACTCTGGGTTTGAATCCCATTCTGGGCACTTGAATTTTTCAAGTGAGGAAGCCTTCAGGCTGGCTTGGGGTAGGTTGGTGGTTCTACCTGGGTGCACTCTTTGCCTGAAATAGTGTACAGAGGTCCCCCAGAGTCTTCCTCCACCTGTAATGAGCTGGACTTTGTGATATGACTGAAATATTGTTAAAGCGACGTTAAATTCCAAATAAACAAACAAACTGACTGGAGTTATGGCCCCTTAATATAGACAAAATTATGTTTAGTCTTTGGCCTACCTCTTTGTCTTTTATTCAATAAATATTTTTCAAACTTCAGATATCAATGACCATGATGTGAACCTTTGTACATGTGACTTTGTGTACTGGTACTATTCCCTTGGAATTCATGTGTTGGGGAGATGGATGGGGTGGGATAAACTGATATTGGGTTCAGGGAGTGAGTGGGGGTACTCGTTAGCCTGTGGCTTACAGTTCTAGTATAAATTCTGGAGAATATTCAAGCTTTTGTATTGGCTCTGGTGTTGTGGACCTGCTTTTTGTCCCGCTTTTGGTTAAATTGTGCATGCAACATCATTATATCTTACAAAGTACTACAGATACATCTTTCAAATTGGAAGAAATCTTCACCATTATATACCAAGTGTGTGTGCCAAAAAAGCTTAACTTTACCTTGCATTTTGCTCAAATAAGGGTAATTTTCAACCTCGTATTTAAGGTTTCAAACTTTTTATACCAGAGTTATGAAACTTTATTTACTTGTTGGTCATCATAGCCTGGATTGATATACTTAAGAACCAAAACTCTACCTTGCTTTTACTGCTGACACTTTTTCACCTTGGATTGGTACACTTGTTCATCAACATTGTAATGCAATAGTTAACCAGCCAAAATGTTAGATAGTGCAAAAATTTGGTTGTTAAAAATTGTCTCCATTCAATTTAAGTTACTCAACCTTTTCTTGACTTTTTGAATAGTGAGCATGCTGTCGTTCCCGACTGACTTTTGTTAGCTCACCTGAGCACAAAGTGCTCAATGGTGAGCAATTGTGATAGGGACTGTCCGTCTTCAATAGTCGTCCGTCCGTTGTCAACAATTTCCTTCAAACATCTTCTCTAAAACTACTGGGCTAATTTTAACAAAACTACCCATGAATGTTCCTTAATTGGTCCTCTTCAAGCTTCCTTCAAAATAATTTGTTCCATTTAAAATTCTGGTTGCCATGTCAAACAAAAGGAAATACTTTGAAAATCTTCTTCCCAGAAACTACTTTGCCAATTTCAAAATAATTTTACATAAATGATCCTTTTGTGACCCTTTAATTCTTTCATATTTGGTTTGTTCACAAAAAAAAAACATGTTCGCCAGCGGGCAAGGCTTAATTTTTTTTCTTTTTAAGAATTTAGAAAAGTTTTAAAATCTTCTTCTCAAAAACTGTTAGCCCACAGAAATGATCCTTATATGGACTTTTATCAATTTCCTTCAGTCTTGTTGATTAGCAGAAACACTTGGCCTCAAGGGGCAGGGCCAGTTCTCTCTATATGGCTATATGGATCACTTTGAAAGTATTCTTCACAGAAACTCCTAGCCTTATTTCAAATTAGCTGTACAGAAATGATCCTTTGGTGACTCTCTATTGTTATCTTTGTACTCATGTTGATTAGCGAAAAAACATTACTGCCAGTGGGGCGGGCCACTTTTCACTATATGGCTATATGGAAGTCTTTGAAAAATAATTCCACAGAAATGCTCCCCAGGTGACCTTTCATCAAATTTCTTCAAACCATGCTTCAAATGATGACCCTGTATATAGGATTCTTTAATTTGTATTTGTGAATTTCAGGTGAGTGATTACAGTACCATCATGGTTCTCTTGTTTTTAATGTCACATCAAATTTGATGCAGGACTCCATCAGTACAGAGAGAGGCACAAAACTAACATTTGTGGTAAACTGAAATCTTATTTGCTCATATATATTTTATTTTACAGTTGGACATGGAAGATGGAGATGCTATTGATGTGTTTCAACAACAGACTGGAGGCCGGTCAATACATTAGCCAATTAACAAAATTCTAGTAGTGAGAAGGGCCATGGAAAGACTACCAATAAAGTCCTCAACATTTATTCATTGTGTTGGTTTACATAAAGGCATCATTAGATGGATGAACTTTTAGAATAAGTTGATAAATTTAAGATAGAATTTGAGTTTTTGTTTAAAATGTACTTGACGAGGACAAGTGATAACTGGATATTTCAAACAACTGTTCATCTTTGAAGTGTTTCAAAGAGTCTATGTAGATCCAGTGAAAAATGCTCCAGTATTTTGAAGGTGTTTAAGGAGTCAACTTTACCAAATCACATATAGATAAATAGATAAAAAAAATCACCAACATCATCATATTTCATCTTGCATCATTTCATGTTGTAAATAGTTCATGTGTCTTAAATTTGTACTTGTGCAGAAATTCAGGTCGAAAAGATAAATGACAAAAATAAATATAGTAGTAAAACTTATAAATGTTTTTTAAATCAAGATTGATAAAGGACAGAAGTGATATGGCTTTAAAAGTTTACTTTTGACCTAAGTCATCTAAAGGTCAATTTGCCTGGTTAGGTTTGCAATCGGTGATAAAACTGTTGAATAACTAACATGCCAACAGTTCTGTTGTAAATCTCTAAGATGTGTGCGGCATTCAGGCATTCTGTTGTGAGACCGAAAGACGGTGTAAAGTGAGTGTAACATATTATAGGAACTATCATGATTCAAACTAAATGCCTATAACTAGAAATTTTCTGTGAAAACTCATTGAAATGTTTTGAAAAGGGAATCTCACTTGCAGGCAAGTGGCACTATTGTAAGAATTGCCTGTCTTAGCACCATAGGGTTAGGCCTTGACCAACTGTGAATTGTAAAGTTTCACAATAAATGTTTTAACTTGAGACCATAGTTTTTATTACTGCCTAACCCTGACAGTCTTAAATATCAATAAAATTGTGTTGAATGTATGGGTATGAGCCTCAACATTGGAAAATGTTTTGCCACATTCAAAACCAGGCATGTTTATGAGCAGCTTCATTGTTATGTTTTGTTTGATCAGAATCTTCGATGTTTGCTGCTTTGAAATTCCAGTTTGTAATGAAGCTACTGATAAGCCTGCAGGTCATCTTGGTCTACACTGCAATGTTCAAGGTGACATTTTGTTGTGATTTACTCATCATATATGGATCTGCTTCTGCCCTATTGCATCTGGTACTGCTACTTAAAATTTATAAATAACGCTAGACTTATCCACCAAAAAAATTGTCGGATCTCTGTTGGCAACATCTACTTGCAGTTTTCTATTTTCCAATCCTGACAAATAATTAAAGACTTGTTAGTAGAACAGCAATTGATATTTTTTATAAAGATTGATTAAATTACCCTTCCCATGTCCAGGAGTAAAGGTAGTGTGAATGAAATCTCAGGAAGGGAAGATAAACTTTTTAATTGAATTGAGCGAGCCTGAACTTATTAGTCTGCTATAAGTTGGAAACCAGTTTTGGGGACTAAAGGAAAATGTTTGGTTAATTTCTTTGGCATGTATCTTCCACATGCTTGAATGGATTTTGAAATTACTTTTAGCTTTTATACCTATATATATAGAGGATATCTGATGAGTTTTCGCTTTATATAAGATTTTATTAGACAAGTCCAGGAATCTTTATAAGCGAGCCTCTGGTGAGCTTAATAAAGGTTCCAGGATGAGTCTAATAAAATTTTATATGTAGTGGAAACAAATCTGATATTCTTTTTATCACATTACAATATAACAAAAGGTGAATAGGAATAAGAAGGAAAACAAGTCTTATTTTACATAGACTTATATAGTGAAATCTTTAAAACATGTTAAAATGCTAGAGCTGACATATAACTTGAAAACGGGCCCGTATGTGCACATTGCTGAATGCAATGACTTCAGTTAACATCTCTTCAGGAACTTTGTCTTGCATAGGACTGCATTTTTAGCTCACCTGAGCACGAAGTGCTCAATGGTGAGCTATTGTGATAGGGGACTGTCCGTCGTCCGTCCGTCGTC
>JAULCC010405086.1:0-11342 GCA_032358795.1 Nuttallia obscurata | reverse complement strand
AAGGGTATATGATAACGCCATGTAAATGGTCATGAACTGTACAAAGAAGCCATGTTAATGCCCATGAAGGGTATATGATAACGCCATGTAAATGGTCATGAACTGTACAAAGAAGCCATGTTAATGCCCATGAAGGGTATATGATAACGCCATGTAAATGGTCATGAACTGTACAAAGAAGCCATGTTAATGCCCATGAAGGGTATATGGTAAAGTGATGATGGGTATATAATAAAGCCATGTTAATGCCAACAATCTGTACAAAGAAGCTGATGTTTTATGTCCATGAATCAGGTCCTAAGAAGCCATGTTAATTCCCATAACTGGACAAAGAAGCCATATAATACCCTTGTAGGATTGGCAGAAGTCAATTTATGTCCATGAGCTATTTGAATATTGCCCGTGATAAGAATGCAGTGAGAAATTGATTTACGTTTAAGCTTAAATATTCATTTGCAGAAAACCTAACATACTGCTTATTTCCACTGACAAGCTTTTACAATTCATGTTTATTTTGACTGAAAACGACAACAGCGACTTAGAACAAGTGTTTTAGTGTTTCATACTCTAATACTCTGAAATTCTATCTGTTTATCCATCTAGGATGAGAGTATCAAAGCATGTCAGCAGTGTAGACCCTACTCAGATTATTATTCATCTGGGTCACCACTGTTACAAAATGTCCCTGCCTATTACCAGTGGCAAGTACGGGAGTTTTATATCTCATTTGGGGATGTGTTTGATATGTTTTCAATAGGTATAAGCTTGGCTGATTGGCTGTTGTAGCTGACATGAAAACCGCTCATTTAAACCATAACTTTTTAGAAATTGCATAATAATATCAGATTTTTTTTTCCATCAGTGTCATTATTGATTGTAAAAAAATGTGCTTATGTTATCAGTTAATGCCAGTCGCAAGCAGCAAATATTAAGTCGCATTAATATTAATATTAACACATGATCAATTTATTGACACCGAATAAGCTGATCCTTAATATAAGGACGTGCATCCCCACAAATACATCAGCTTTTCTAGTCTCGACATTCAACATTGTATCTGTGACCGTTGTTGTAGGGGAGAGTTTAGCACAAAAATAGCCTCACACCTTGCTAATGTCCGAAGATTACGTTTTTTGATATATTTCACAATTGTGTTCAATAGTTGCACAATTGTGGTAAAGATAGCGCACCAGTGTTACCCCTTCACAATTTACTGATTCTGAAATCCATAGATCACTTGTGACTTGTGCCAAAGTTCTAATGCATGATTACAAAATGAGGTCACGTGTAACATTGTAATATTACATAACAATTCTAGTGTTATTACATACTGGAAAACATTGCCGGCAATGGATAATGGTTTGTGGCATTTTTGCCAGAAAATGTGTTTTTTTGTGCACTACCTCTGCATATTTTTATGGGTTACTTACAAAAATGCTCTTGTTCAATCGTGCATTGAATTTTGGATATAGTACATGTTTCAATCAAAATGCCATGGAAGAAAATTGTAACATTTTTTTTGTGTTTGTGAAAACAATATTGATGCCACTTTGTTAGAAAATTACAAGCATTTGTCTAGCAGATGCTCCCTCACAAAGAATGATAAGCAGTAAATCAAGCAGTGCTTTCTTAATACGCTTCTCTAGAATGCTAGATGCCACACTTTAGGCTAAATTGTAATATCTTGCTGTAGAAAGATCCAACGATTTCACTATTCTTCTCAATCATTTCTGCCATGGACATTTTCATATTCAATTGAGCAATATCAGTCTCTGTAGATATGTTTTCATGTTTTTCAATTGAAAAATTCCTGGCAGAGGTGGCTTGAGAAAGAATCTGAGCACGCTGACAGCCAGCTGAGGCAATACTTGAGCCTGGGCTTGTGATCTTTGCTATATAAATGCTTAAAATATTCTAACACAGCAATGTAAAAAACAAACAAAAAACACTATTAACTTCCAGTTTGTGTGAAACAAGTTTGGCCAGACCTATGGCAAGCTTGATTCATGCTTTGGGAGACTTGGTTCTGTGTTATCTGGTTGTTCTGGAATATCAAGATTCAAGAGTTTATTTTCCTTTGCTTTCAGTTTCACTTTCCCTATTCTACTTGGTGTTCTATGATTGCTTCCTGTCCCCCACTCTGTACCATCTATATTCTGCTGTATATCGCAGCTATTATCTCCTTCCCTCCTACCCAATATCTTCACTTGCATCTCATTCATGTTCAAAATTTTCATTTTTTTTTTCAGCCACAACATAAGTATTTTAAGGTCCTCAAACAATACAGTGGTGTTGCCTTTTTAGACTATAATCATGCTTTTAGAATATCTTTTAAAATATGCATTTTAAATATATATTTTTTATCAAGATTTTAAGTTTCCCTAACAAGTGTTTTCTTTAAGATTGTTCATTAAGTTTCCCTAACAAGTGTTTTCTTGAAGATTGTTCATTAAGTTGTATTGGTTCGGCTTGAGCTGTGCAACTCTTAAAAATCATTGTGACCTTGACCTGATAAAACTTCATTAACCCATTACTCCTTTGATACAACATTTGTCAGCCTGCACATCCATGCAGTTCAGATCAGGATCTACACAGTTGGCTTTCAGGTTAATTAGATTATGTCTGTCTTAGAAGCGAACAGTGTAGATCCTGATCAGAATGCACAGATTTGCAGATGTACAATGTTTGCCCATGCAGTAAAGGATTATGTAAGTCTTGTAAAGCAGACCAGTAAGTTTATTAGGAAATAAAATAAAACATTTGGATTTACCTGACCTTTACCTTTGCAAAATTTAAACATTTGAATTTACTTGACCTTTTTAAAATGCTTATGAATTTACACCGGTTCTAGTGAACTGAAATTACTTTCCAAAAGCCGAATCGATGAAAGCAATTGATGATTGCTTTGTGATTTCAAATAGTTTATGCTTTTCAGAATATGAGAAGAGGCTTTTTGTCATTTGAAACTCTCAAGGCAAACTGTAAAATAAATGATTTAATTCTGTGATGGCATACTTCAAATTTAAGTTCTAATGAGGATACAAAACAATGGGCCTTGTAAGACTTGACAAACAATAATTGTAATGATATTGTGTCAATTCATCAGGGGACTGGCCTCCTTTTTTTGAGTTTTGCTTAAATTGCTGTTGCAAATTAGAGTAATGGGTATGGCAGGTTTGGTGTGGGCTGACTCATAAGTTATGAGAAAAGTGTTGAATCATATTATACCCAGAGGGATATTTGGCATTGTTGCATATATTGTCTTCTGATTTCAATGGCCATCAGAAGTTCTCCCCTGCAACTAAACAGGAAACTATAAATAAAGTGGTAGTGATGACTGTGTTTATGCTACTGGGTAAAGGTTGATTGGTGATAGTTTGTCAATGGTTTCTTTTGGAACAGGGCTTTATAGAGCAGTGTCAAAGGGCTGTGGGGAAAATGTTTTACATATTTCTTCTGTGTTGTCTATTTTTAGCTTTGATACAGGTCATTTCTGTAGGATTGTGTCTTGATTAAAGCTGCCTTTCAAAATTTTGAAATCACAGATATGACAAGGTTTTATGTATAAGACGTTTTAAGGATATGTTTAATTACTTTGATGAATCAATAAAATCGATTAAAAAAATGAAAATTCTGAAATTAAAGGGTTGTATTTGATGAACATAAATTATTAATCATGAATAGTTTGGTAAGAAGAACATTAGGTTAAAATGAGTGGTTTAATTTTCACTACAAATTTATATGTTTGTCAAAAAAAAAAAAAAAAATCATTAAAAGGTCTACAAAATTTTTCCATTGTATGGTAATACCATGGATATCAAGACCCCTTCAGTCGTCTGCTGCAATTTTCAGGTTCACAAAGAGTTATCTTCCTTTGTCCCCTGAAAAAGAAAGAGCTTACACTTCCTGCTGTCTAACTTTCTCTGCTTTCCTTTTTTCTGTCACTTACAGGTATGTCGTGAGTTTCAGCGGGGCACCTGCACACGTCAACCAAGCGAGTGTCGCTATGCACACCCGCCCGATAATGTTACGGTTGACACGTCAGAGAACTGTGTCACAGTCTGTATGGATTACATAAAAGGGAAATGTACACGGGATTCGTGTCGTTATTTTCACCCTCCTCCTCACCTACAAGCGCAAATCAAGGCCTGTCAGCAAAGAGCTAACGCAGCTGCCGCCGCGCAGGCTCAAGCCCTGGTAGGGTAACCTGACCAACATAATCATGTCATTTACCCCACCCACCTTCACAGCTTGATACTGTTTTCTCTCTTTCTCTCTTCCAAGTCGCTCTGGTACATACAGCTAGGTGTCATGAACATGTTAATTATGGATATTTTAAAGGATAGAAACAACAGTACAGTTCTATAAAAATTTAAAAACAATTTGGTTTTTAAAAACATATTATATTTATTAGTTAATCCACCAACCATGATAGTATACCAGATTCAGAAACGAAGAATGGATAGGCTACTTGAGCACTGTGGATGAAAAGAAAGAAATTGTTCGATTAGTCTTCATTTTACAAAATTACAAACGTTCAAATGTCAAGTTTCCATAATTTTGATTTGTAACAAAAGAAACATATTCCAAAATGTCTATGTTTTATTATAAATAAAAATAAATATCCGCTAGAACATGTTGTATTTCCATTAAAAATAAGAACCAGGGAACCATTGTACCCTGAACTGGGAACCAGAATTAACATGTCCATGATCAGCTGTTTAGAGCAACTTGGTGCTTTCGTAAATAACTTTGCACATTTCACTGGAACACAAGACCTTAGAGCTTCTTTAAATCTGCACAATGAAAATAGTTCACAGACCTTTCTTATCGAGTTGAACTTAAGGAAGGACTTCACATTTAGGATCATAAAGCAATTTGGAAAGATTTAACAGTTTTTGGCAATAAATTCAAATATTGAAGTTGATATAGTTTTTGTACTATAACATATAAATTGAAAAAAGAAAAGAACTTTTTTAATATGACAATCGATGCAGAATATATTGAAAAAATATACTGGTAGTTTAAAGAACTTGAAGAGATCAAGCCATTGGCTCTGTATACATGATTGAAGTATTTATATGAAGCCATTTCCATATTCTTTCATTTTGTTTATGCGATTATATTTCTCCAGTATTGTACTGTACCCCATAAAATGTTCTACCTAAAACATAAAACTTTTAAACATAGTTTAATCTAAATATTTTCTGGGGTTTCTTTTCTCATATGTGAGTAGCATGGGTAAATTCCTTTAAAGATTAACTTAATATTTAACTTTTATTAGAGTCATATTTATATAATTTGTGAATATAGTCTTAACCTTAACTGGCTTAGAGTTTGGAAGTATTAAGAAGAGCAAAAAAACAGTGTGTCACAAAATAACAGACACCAAGAAAAAATAAAAGGGTGTTTGTCGGGTCTTCTTCAAAAGTTCCAGTGAGGTACAAACTTCCCTCTCATCACTGTCTGACTGTAACCTTCTAAAATAACTTTCGGAAAAGTAAAAAAGAAATGACCAAAAAAAAAAAAAGTATGTATTAAAACTACAGCCATTAAATCATTCCATTCCAATTCTCACATTTACTTATTTCATCTTTGAACCAACATTTGTTGGCATTTCATGTTTTGATTATGCAATGCATTTAATGGTAATGGTCTATAAAACATTTTGATTTAAGCATATAAATGTGCTTCTAGCTTCAAGCTCTGCTGCAGTTTTATACAATGAACAAATTCTGTGGATGTTGTTCTTTAACCTCTCCACATTTTAGACAGGATACAGTCAGCTCTCATCTGTCACATTTTGGTTTCTGCTGTTCAGTCTTGTTTCTTAAATGCTTTTTATTTGTGAAATTGACCAGTGACTTCAAATTACCTCCTCCTTATTGTTTAGAACAATCTATTTCCGTTGAAGTGTTATTTTATTTATTTGTAAAACAGGAAAATTTCAAATAACAAAATTTCCATTTACTGTTTATCTCTAATGGCATCTGTGTAATTTGAAGTCATTTGTCCTGAAACAATTTCTGTAGCCATGGCAACTGATTTGTTTTCCTTAATTAAACTTGTTTTCCCTTTCGTGATAACCTTGATTTGTACGTTTGTAAACTTAAGGCAGATGTTCGTCAGATATCAACTATTAACTAGATTATTAAAATAAGGCAGATGAACTTAAATACAAATTATCAAAATGGTTGCCATGGTGATTGCAATATATTTTGCTAGATTTGCTGAATTTTCTGATAACTTTAACTGGGTTCACAACTTGACCCGGTTATTGTGGAGTGGCCTCCCTTTGAAAAATTTCCTCTTTTTTGCACTCTCTTTTCACCAGATTTCTCTCTTTTTTAAAAATCACATAATAAACTCGAAGCTAGTAACTTTTTGCTTTCTCAATTGAAAATAAAATTAGTCAAACAGCTATATATTAATAAAGTTTATAACATTAGATGGGGTAAGCAACCTCAGTAATATATTCTCTCACCACTTTCGGCATAAAACCTCACAATTTAACTTTCACATGTGCCTCAGTTCAATTCATAGAAACTAGATTTCCTGTCATTTAACTACTGCACACATATTTAACCTTGTTGCCATGACAACACTCATAGTAGTTTTTACTTGCACAGGCTTACTGCTTTTGGCCTGCTTTCTTAGTAGCAGAATGTGCCGGAACAAATGCCATATGAGCACATTCTTCTTACCGCTTGTAGACAGTTCATGTTGTAACTATAGTAACAGTCTTCTAAACCAGAAACATTGCATTTTGATGGACAGTGTGCATCATGGGTTATTTTTGTTTGAAAGTTTTAGTTTTTACTATCGTAGATGTTAACCTTTTGGTGGAAGGTGTAGATGTAACCTGTATAGTAGAAAGCTTATAATCTCACCATGGAATACCTTGGTTAGTGCCATTAGAATGCTTGTTACCTCCCCTTGTCTATACCCCACCTGTCCCCTAAACACTTTGCCTTTTGTTGTTTTTTTCCGACACACGAAACACGTGTACATGGGTACAATAATTAGGACCAGATTGCTCTTTGAAAAAAAACAAGGACTTTCGAATGTAGGGGGAGATTTTAAAGATCATGAATTGGATCTGGATGGAGAAAAGAGAAAAAACTTTGTTTGTCAAGGCAGACAAAATAAATCCTCTCTGCTGATGCTATTGCATTATTTTTTTGCAGAAATCAAACCATTTTTATTTTTTTTCAAATGGTGACCAAAAAACTGACCTACAACACTTTTTGCAGAGGCCAAGTTGGTGACCCAAAGCATGGTCATGTGACTACTATTTGCTTTGTGATTGGTAGATTGACTTTTTACAGCCATTCAGTGACTTTGCTTTTTACATTTGTTGATTGTTGATATCATGTATTTTATTACATTTGTTGATGTTCATGTATTTTAATCACAGAGTATAAAGCTTGTATTTCAATATACTTAGTTTGAAGGGCTTGCCAGGGATTCATGATTTAATGACTCTTTTTCATTTTACTTTTATTTTAGGAAAAAACAATTTCTTACAGTAAAATTACTATTTAACACCCAATAGGGAAAACATTGTAAATAATGGGAATAAGATATGGTTACTATGACAAATAGACAACCATACAATTTTATTTTTTTCATAGGTGCATTGTAGATAAATGAATTGTACTATTTTCTTTTGCATGCAAATTTCTATTGATCTATATTTGATTTTAGTTTGGTTTACCTTGGGCTTGTTTTCTTTGAGGAGAACAAAAAACCCAGACCATGTTTGATAAGTTAGGGTGTTAGTTAGGAGTTTTATGGTATTTATGTTTTTCATTAGTTCCTGGCAAGCTCTTATGATTTATGTCTCGGCTTAAGCTTTACATAGTCTTCTCCTAGAGAAATGCTAATCTTGTATGGAACAGCTTAACGTATCTGCAGGGACCTCTCACCTACAGTAATGTATACAATACCCACACAGTAACATCCAACACTTCCTGTAAAGCAAAAGCATTCCAAATGATGCACTTCCTGGATACATGGTGTCATGTGACCGGCCAAGCATGAAGGAGGCTGCCAATAAAAGAATATATATTGATGTTGTCCTATCTAGAAGCTGCAAAGAAAATCAGAAAGCAACCTAAAATAAAATAAACTTTTCTATTACAGGGCTCTTTTTCTTTTGAAGCAGGTCTTTTCTTTCAGGATATTCCTCATTTTAAGATATTTTAGCAGGAAAAAAGAATGAGCACTCAAAAAGAACATATAAAATGCATATAAGACAAAATTGACTATCCTCTGACCTTATCTTTCTGTTTGCAATTAACATTGGTGGAATCTTGCGGAGTATTTTGATGATTATTTTTTCCTAGACTGCAGCTTTTACTATATAAAAGTAGTTTCTCAACCAGATGCAAGATCTTGTCACTAATTTGAGTTTTCTTTGCTTAATTTTCATAATCCACAAGATCTGATATGATTTCGGCAATTTTTTCTCTCCGTCTCTATATATAGCCTTTGTTACTGCCAAAGGACAGCGGCATGTTCAGTTTTGTCATAAAGCTTTCTGTGAGAGGGGGTAACACAGGGTGCTGTTTTCTGGGCTTGAGAAAAACAAACTGGCAGATGACAGTTATATTTTTTCCTTTCTACACCCCTGTGTAGCCCTTCACCCAGGCATAACATTTCTTGACAGGTTTAAGGCAAAATTGAGTGACACCCATCCATAGCTATTTTTCACAAGCTTCTGGAAAAATCTAAACAAGCAAAATCTAAATTGATATTAGTTTCAAAGACCTGCCTATTTTTCTTCATTCCACCTCTTTTGTTATTTTTAAGAAAAAAGAAGAAAACTGAACTTAAAAAAAAAAGCTGAAATTTTCCAAGCTTAGATTTTTTTGTTTTTACTTAAACAAAATGTAAAGAAGAGAAAAAGAAAACCCATTTTATTTTTTTTTCGTATACGTTACAGGGTGACATAAAAGTTTGCACCAGGCCTGTTCTGTGGTTTCTCTACAGATTATAACTGATGTTTCAGACATGAAACTTGAGTACTACATGTAAACATAGTACAGTTAATGGATGAAGATATTTACTCTGCATGTTGGATTGAACATTTTTTACCGATGGTGCTATTTTTTATTTTATTTTCATCACTACCACTACCCATCATGCCTTGTGCTGTGCTTGCTGTTGTCATGTGCCGCCAATTCCCGCCAATCGCCAACTTTACGGCCAATCAAACCAATGTCGTACAAACATTCGTACGTCGTGCTCTGCTAATTAACTAATTAGCCACAAGTGGTAGAGGTACTGACGGGGAAGAAACGACCTCGTGATGAGGACCTAGTTCTGGTACTTGTAATATTAGATCTTTTCAAATTCCCTGGATATGTTACAGTAAAACTATCTTTTACAACAAAAAAGCAAATGTTTTGAAATTAAAATGAAAATCTGGGGCAAAATATCTCTTCACTGTTTGAGTACTTGGAATGTGGACAATTTTGTTTTTGAACAACGAAAGTGGATGAGTTCCCTGAAAAAGCTTCAAAAAAAGGTGGCTTTTTGGTATCACCTTGGACACTAGAAAAATGCTATTTGGCAAGTTTTGGTGATTGATGAAGTAGTTACGCCTAAAAAAGAAAAAGTTAAAATTTAACGCTTTATGTGTTGAATGTACACATTTTGGCTGTAACATGTCCATAAATAGTTTTGATTCAAAAACATTCCCTCAAAAATGCTTACCGCATGTAGATGTAGCCGGCTTAAGGAAAAAACATTTGCACAG
The DNA here is from genome assembly GCA_032358795.1 of Nuttallia obscurata. Taxonomy (NCBI): domain Eukaryota; kingdom Metazoa; phylum Mollusca; class Bivalvia; order Cardiida; family Psammobiidae; genus Nuttallia; species Nuttallia obscurata. Next base: position 1,579 of record JAULCC010405086.1, on the reverse strand, counting down.
TCACATGACAACAAATATTGTGTATAAACGTATTACGCTCTCTATTTTCTGCTTGTAGATTTATTTCATTCTTTAATACAACACAACGTGTATATTGGTGACATGAGTTTAATTAATTTCGCCTCTGTCAGCAGCTTTTGGTATGAAATGTTGGGTGGCATAGTGATTTTGTGCAACAAAGAAAAACCACTGGTGCATTTCTTTTGTTTTTCGTAGATGCTTGTATAGTGTTTAAACATTTAGTCAGGCAAACGTTGAGAAATGTCCTTTGCTTTTTCTATAAGTCAATGACCAGGTGGTTCTGCTTATTTATTCTTTGGTTACCTTTGCTTGACAAAGAAAGAGTTTTCCATCGAAAGTGGCTCTACCATACATACAATTCTGTTAAACAAAAAATAAAAAAAGTCGAAATCAGACACGCAACATACCTGTACTTTTGGCCATGTGTTTGTTTATTTTCAGATTGATATGCTAGCATTGTTTTCCTGCTAATAAAATGAGATTTTATTCTAGTCAAAAGTTTTGATTGATTAACATGTCATTCCATGAAATATGTTTTCACTTCCTTACATGAATTAATAATTAGTAACTTAACAAAATAAGATGTTTCAATATTCCTTTCCTTCACATAAAATATTGTCTGTTTCCCCTACATCAAACATGTAAAGTATTTTCCACTTCCTGCTTGCAATATTTAAACCATTCCCTCACACAAAGTGCTATTCAATTTCTTGCATAAGTTATTGTTCATGCAGACATCTGATATATTTATAATTTGTTTAAACATACATTCCCTTTGTTTCGGTAAATAATGAATAAAAAAAAGTATTATCATTTTCAAGTATGTGCTGTTTCAAAAGAATAAATTAATTAGATCATCAAAATATCAAATTGTTTGCAGTTTTAATGAATATTCATAAATAAATATAAAAAAAACAACATGTTAAAGTGCTTTTTAGAATCTGCCTGTATAGTGTTGTTCAATTTATACTAAACAATAAAAACTATAAAAATATAAAGGACATATTCCCATTCACTGTCAGAGGCTTTTTGTATCAAATTTTGTTTCCTTGTAAATCTTTATTCAAATTTGGCAGACTTCTTTTAATTTCAGTTCAGTTTAAACTGTTTACCCCTTTTGAAAAATGTGGGCTTTTAGTTTCCTGCAAAACAAAAAGTGAAAAAGTTGAGAGAACTTATAAAATCATCACATCTTCTTGAAGATAAAATTTTTGTCTGTTTTAGAATTTAATTATTGCTTGATACAGAAAACTCCCTATTATTCTACAACAAATAAATCAGGTCGTCAAAGCACTTTACAATACGGTAGGTCTATATTGATAAATCTCTCCATAATATCTGACACAAGAACATGAAGGTGAAAATTTCAATTTAGTTTTAGCCGTGAAAATTTTTTTTACATTCTTTGACAATGAATATGTTCAAAATAAGTATAGTGAGAGTTAGTTGCTTGCATGGTGAAGTTATACTACCAAGTAAGAATTTAAAAAGAAGGATTGAAAATATCACTTTTAAAAGAATTTATACTGTTTAAGATGCATGATTTAAAAGTGTTTGT
>JAULCC010404975.1:0-11343 GCA_032358795.1 Nuttallia obscurata | reverse complement strand
TCCCTCTGACCATCTGTCAGGGAAAATGCCCGTATATAAAATAGTATTAAACAGTTTGTCAATATAGTTAATCATATCTGGCATTCCATGTTTAAGACATTCGTTTAAAACTGCGTAAGGTCCACCCGATTTACTAGATTTCAGGTCTTTCGATCTAGTATTTTCTGTTTGATTTAAATTGTGCTCGTGCAATGCTGCAAAGAAGTGGTTTCTTTTTTATTTACAATTGTTGTCAAACCACGGATTATTTTTTTTTGTTGTGAATCATTGCTAGATCTACAGCGTGAATTTCTCACTGTTGTTTTGAATGGCGCTCCGCATGATATATCTATTACCTCATAAAAACAGTCTAAATTACTATTTAAGTCATTTTGGTTTTCTACAGTATCTAAACTATTCGCTAGATCATTTAGTTGTGACATGCATGTCTCATCTTGTAACAATTCCTTAAAGGTAGAAAGCTTATCGTTATCCCACACGTGTTTGAGATCTATAGTACTAGTTATCTCCCTTCCATCGTCCCATGTCAGTTTATTGCACATGTGGCTATTCAATGAAAAATCAATGGTCAGATCAATATTCGGGTCATGTACATGTATAGTAAAGCTTTTAAAGCGGTTTAAATACTCAGTGCGACACAAAACATAATCTACCACACTGCTACCTGTGCTTTTCACGCATGTAATTTACCAATAACACCGTCGTCAAATATTCTACCATTTACAATTTTCATACCAGTTTGTTTGCAAAAGTCTAATAATTCAATCCAATTTTCATTTACTGTTTTTTTCCTGTGATGTTCGGCTCAAAAAAGAGTCCTGAACATAATCTTCTGGTAAAAATTCATATCTAAAATGTGCCTCATTTTTTACGTAGTCTGCTGGTTCCCCAGTTCTACCGTTTAAATCCCCCGTAATTAGAAACTGACACGATTTATCAAATTGGTTTTCAAAAAATATAATATCCTCCGTAATATTATCAAAAATACTCTGCGCGTTAAACGCTTCTCGACTGCTACCTGTAGATATGTTATAACATAGGCATACAATTAAATGTTCGTCAGAACCAAACAATTTTCTATCAAAATTTAACCACATACAACAATCATCTATAGTCTTCAGCAAACTAACATTCTCATTATAATTTTGTCAAATACATATGTAATCAACCCTCCACTGTCTCTGAAACCTATCTTATTTTTCAATTTTCTATGTAACGCAAAACAGGTAAACCCATTTACTTGGTTATCTAAGTGTTCTTATATAAGTATGATAAACATCAGCATCCGATGTAAAGTTTCCTCTTTTGCATAGTATATCTATATAATAGAACAAAATGTATTGAGCAAGACAATTGTTTGTCGATGCGTTAAAACCATTCTTCTTTTGGTAAAACTGATCATAACAGAAAAGCTTTTTGTCAGCTTTAAGTGTATGAAAATAAGAAAGATAAGTGAACTTGAAACATAAAGACATGCACAACTTAGAAATATTTCAAGGTACCGCCCCAGTAAAATAATGCATCTAGTAACTGTATTGCTATAGAGAATTTATATGAATAATTTGCGAAGTTAATTGATAATAACGGTACATAGAACGTGTAATATTATAGCCGAAATGTTTTGTTCTGATTCATTTCAGTGTACGTTAAAAGAATAAAATTAATACGGTTTTTGGGTAATGGGTGTTGTGTGAAACATACTGTTAAGTGAATATCTTATAGAATACTGTTTAATAGTGTTTTCTCAGTTTGTTGATACTGTCAACTGAATATTTAGCAAGTTGTTTTGAAAATAAATTAATAATAGGCGATAAAAAAAAAATTTTGACAAATGGTTCAGTCTTTGTGAAAACTACCGAGAAATTACCCTCGATTTTCAAAATATGTGTATAGATATTTTGAATAAAAGTGATCAAGAAAAATATTATTAGCGATGCACAATTGAGCTTAATATCGATGCTAGTTTTCTTTTTAATACATTTTTTTTCAAAATATTGAAATGATGAAGATATATTATCACGTGCTCTTTCTGACTTAAAGAAGCTCTCAGTACTGTTCATCGTAATGTTGAAAATGTATAAAATAGAAATTCCTGGTAATTCATTTCATGTTATTGAATCGAAATTCAACTCCTGTGTAACAGATTGCATAAAAACTTTGGTTTGATCGATAGATCATTTGATTTAGAAAAGGATGAGGTCAATTCACCTCTGTATCTTGCTATTTAGAAGATTTAGAGTTACGTTTGAAAGACGCATTGACCGTGGTTTTGCGGGTAATAGTTTGAAAAGAAACTTTTGCGAAATAGATTTGCTCAAATTATTTTTGAATAAATGAGGGTAGAAGTTGCAATACACAAAGCAAAAAACTAACAGAATTATGTCTTTATGAGAAAGGACGGAGTAAAACTAATGAGAAATAAGATATAAAATATCGAAACAATGTAAATTGCATTTTCGGTGTCATTGGAACAGTATTGAATGACACCGGAATGTGTATAATTATAAAGAAGACCTAATGGTCTAAAGGTTTGAAGCCCTTGAAGTAATATTATTTATTTATTTTACGGTTTTATGCCCCTATTGATTTAAATTTTAGTAACACAAAATTACTTTATCGCTTCAATATGTACCCTATCCAGACTTTGTTCATGCAATTATATTTGGTTTTACCAATTCGTTTAAAAGATAAATGCATATAAGTGTGTGTTCCTCCTCAGTACAAACACATTACAAAGAAAGATAACCCCGTTCATTTGTTAAAACGGTTTTTTATTACTATCTTATTTGCTGGTAACAGCCAATATGCTAATTTAAGAAATTTTACAGTCAAATGTTGCCAGTTAATCAATTTTATAATATGTCATTCAACGTTTCGCATATTTCGACTTTCTACATATTATCGCCTTGCATTAAGTGGTTTTGCAGGTTCAAGTCTCTCCAATTCTAGTAAATCGGACAACCCCTGTATTTAGCCATAGGCGCACCGATAGTACAAAAATAAAGTTGCGACGAGGACGACATCCACGTACGTCGTCTGTCCTTAAGTGATCATGAATTTCACAAATACAGCAAAGTACAATAATTTTGCAAATACAAACAATTTCATTAATTAAAAAATTGTTTAAATCATTTTAGCTAACACATCAGTTTATAAGAAATTTTTCTGCAATAAGCCATACACAAGCTAACATACATGTATTTTGTTGCTATGCCAAATTTGTTTGATAAGAATCTTACTCGTCATATCATTCCTTATTTCAGTCTATTAATTCAAATATCTGACGGATATTCTCGTCATTTCTTTTTGATACTGAGCTTAACCATTTATTCTATTAATATTGTTTCTACTTTGAATTGAACAACGGGTATGGCATGACATTTCCAGAATCTTTAACAACTACATTACATATGTCGAATAGACTATTCTTACTACAATGTTTATTTATACTCATTCTATTTTCCCATAAATGATTAAGGTTAGATAACCTCAATTCGCGAAAAATTAAACTTATTTTATTCCAATTTAATTTTCAAATTCTAATAAGTTTTTGAAATAATTAATAGGAATTTATAACCTTATAAAATTCACTGATTAATAAAAAAGTGCATCATCAACGAACAAATATTCCCTATGTGATAGCGTTTACAGGCAAATGCAGTTGGATTGTAAATCTTAAAATATAAAACTATTATACCGTATTATCATACACATATCCTTTCTTGCATCGTGTAGACTTCAAACCACTTGCTTCGTTATTGATAGTGCCGTTGACAGAGACATCCATTTTACCAAAGTTTTCTGCATACTTATCATTAATAATTCCGAGAAACAGTGTTGCATTTTGTAAGTGAGAGTCCTGTTCACATATCGTTTCCAAATCAGTATGCGTAGCCACGAGTCCATTGCAATACACACATGCCAAATTATTAAACACAACCCGAGTGTCTTTTACATTCCTGTGCACAGGTAATACATACTGCTGACAAGCATATTGCAGTACTTTACTTGCGTTTGTCCCGGAACCATTGCATCTGTTTACATCAATTACGTGACACTTGCTCGGAGGGTACGCATTTCGTAAGCTGTCGTTGGGTTCAAAACGTATGTTAGACCAACCCTTTCCTTGTTTATTCGAAATCAATAGATATTCCAAAGCAAATAGTTCTTCTATCGAAGACATTTGATTTTGAAGATACCTCTGCGGATACATAACACTTGTCCATATTGTGTCCCATTCTGCATATCTCGCCGTAGTCTCGTTGCTGCAACGAAAGCAATTTATGTTACGGTAAACGTTGCCACTAGCCAGCGATTGCACAGGAACGTAATCTTTTATAGTTGAGCCAGGAGAAAACTTGGCAAGTCTTTCACATTTATGTTCAATATCTGGTGTAACGCTACTTTCGCTGCATTTTGACACCATCATATACATAGATTCTAGAGATGGTCTTCGCCTGGATCCTAAGATGCTGGACAACACACATTTTGTAGATTGTTTAAGGATTGGATTGATGTATTCAATGTTATTAAAGTCTTTTGTTTGGCCAAATTCGGCAGCAAGGTCCAAAAAGTCCGAGTTGTTTGTTTGGTCCATCTCAGCAGCAATATCTAAAACTTCTGAGTAGTTTGTTTGATTCAGTTCAGCAGCAAGCTCAATAAAGTTTTTCGAGTAGTTTGTAAGACTCTGTTCAGCAACAAGCTCTAAAACGTTCGAGAAGTTAGATTGGCCAAGTTCAGCAACAAGATTCACTAAATTCGAGTACTCTCTTCCACCGAGAAACAAACTGAGTTCGAAGTCTGGACAGCAAGTTTTGTCTCTCAAGCAAGTAGACTTACACGAGCAAGATGGACAACACCATATTGAACTCCCTTTGTTTACACCAATGTCTCCTTGTTTCCGGACAGAACACCAATCTATAAATTTACACGTATATTCAGTTAGTGACATTAACTGTAGTAAGGCGTTCAATGAAGAATTCTCTGACTTATGCCCATTGCTTTGTAAATGTTTATAGCAATATATTAATAGGAATATCGCAGCTATCTTCATTCGCACAAGCATAGTTACAGTTTAATCATTTCCTGTCATACTGAAGCTTAAGTACTAATTTGCACATATATACACATTTATCCGGTCTCAACGCATGCGTATGGCTTAAAAAGTCAGCAGTGACAGTAGTATTGGCTACCTTATTTACAAACATCAATAAGGAAAGCATCGACATAATAATCCTACATCATTTGACAAGTCGCTCTTCTGTTCTGTAATGTTTGATAGATGTTTTTGTCAAAATCCCTTTCGTATTTCATTCATTCAGACTCAAAGTGTATGCTTGAATTTTCCTTACGTAAAATAAAGTCCTAATGTAGGGTCGGAAATGGTGAATATCATTTTCTTTGCAAACTTATATACTTCTTAAATTCATTTTTCTGCACCAAAATCTACAAGAAAAAGGAACTTTGCATCAGTACTGTGCTATTCAATGGAGAATTAATGCCGGAACTGTTTGGTTTCCGAGAAGACTTTCGGTTGTCTTTTTTTTTGTTATTTTTTTGCGCGCACAATTACGGGACTAGGTAAAACGTAGCTGAATTTGGCATCCAAATTAAACAAAGGACACATCTGCAGTCAGGTTAAATAACCGAGACTTGGAGGAAAAATTAGGATTTATATTTAATTTATTTATAGGATTTTCTTTTAATATGGATAAATTGATAGATTTAAAAAGAATTATAATCTACATGCAATTCAAAAGAAATGATTTAACAAATATTTTTTCCGATGTAATAAAATAATCACATATTTTCTTATGCAATCAACATGTTACATTTAAGAACCGATTTACCCGACCTATATTTATTCAAGTTCAACCGTGGCATAGAGTACAGAATAATGCTATCTGTTGCATTGAAATTAAAATTTATTTTTTAATTAGCTAAAGTTTTAATTTTAATGCAACTTCGAATTCTAGACAGGGGTTTATAGACTTTTTTCACTTTAATGTGGATCTACTTATTTGACTCATAATTATCAATAAATTTATCATAGCGTCGTTATTCGATCAACATCATGTATTAAAAGTAATAGAATGTTCAGTTTTCATCTTCTTTTATTGTCATGTGATAAAAAGAATATCAGATTCGTTTTCACTTTATATAAAATTCTATTGGACTCGCCCTGAAACCTTTATAAAGCTCGCCAATGGCTAGCCTAATAAAGATTCCTGGACTCTTCAAATAAATTCTATATAAAGTGAAAACTCACCAGATATCCTCTTTATACTTTTTTTGGATAGATTAATGAATAAAATGAATTTGACTATGAAAATTATAATTTGAAAAATAACGATAATTCTAATTTGATTTAAAAAAGAAAAGATTTCTGTTAAATACATGTATATAATAGGAAATTGGGAATTTAACCATAAAAACTGAAAACGTGAGGAAATATTAATTGAAATAGTTTCTTGAAATAAAAAAAAACTAGATTAAACTAAAAAAAACAGAAATAAAAAAAAACTAGATTAAAACTAAAAAAAAGGAAAAGATTTCTATTACAATATAATAGGAAATTGGGAATTTAACCATAAAAACTGAAAACCTGAGAACATATTAAATAAAATAGTTTCATGAAATAAAAAAAACTGTTTTAGCTTTGGTTCATTCACTTGTAAAAGGAATTGTTATAATATAAAATGATAATTGGAGTGATGGTTAAGCATGGGACAAATCTGCAGCCATGTTAAACAATAACAAATTCAGCAGGTTTGAAAAGGAAATGTGGCAATATGATACTTTCTTTTTTTTTGAATTCTATTTGTCTTTATTTTTATCAATGTTTAAGTTTAATTTACACTGCTTAACACAAAGTCATTATGCTTGACATACATTGTATTTCGATGAAAATAAAAAGGGCGGTCAATTACTTAAGTGTGCACAATTTGAGATGTACCCATGATTCACTTAAAGCGCTTTAAACTTACAGTGTTGCATGTCATGAGGTTCACTGATAAAGGTAAACTTGGCGCGTGTCCTTTTTTTGTATGAGCATCTTTTATTCGTTTTGACATGTAGACAATGGGTCACTTGTCATGTGTTTGCCTTTTGTAAGCTGCCTTTAAGTATCCTCATTGAAAAACAAGCATGGCATAGTGTCATGTAATAACATTAACAAGACATTAATTTGGTGTTTGTCGTACATTTCTTTTAACATCCTTGGTTAAAATCAGTCATTAGGCAAGTTAAAACGTACACGAAACTATGCATTACGCCAAAGTTAACAGTTTTAATATTCAAAGAACTTTGAATATTGTTGGTGTTCTGGTTTTTTGAAAAGCACTTGTAAAGATCGTATTTTTAGTTTCGCACGCGGTTTTCAATACGGCGGCAAATTGAGTTTCAATACATGTTTTAATTCAAACTAACGACTTGTTCATTATTTTACCTAACAGTAACAAGACGCACAAAGAGAAAGAGGCAGAGTGAATTCCCACAGAATTTTAAGTTGCATTATTTAATTTTCTAACTATATAACCAGGTAAAGGCTACTGAAAATGTCTAGTTTAGATCCAGTTGTCTCTCTGACCTTATTAAACTATGACAAATTATAATGTTGTTTTAAGGATACTATATATAGTTATATGCAATTTTCCTGTATGATGCATCTAAACGTAACGTGTCTGTCTGCAGGTATTATGCAGTGAGTATTTTCATATTAGTAGTAAGCACTGTTTTGTTTTTGTTCTTTCAGCACTGAGGCGTACTGAGAGAGCAGCACTACTTTAATGTAGATAAATGGACAATGAACAATAAAGAAATTTCAATGGATGCAAAGTCCTATTTGTTGACACTCCGTCACAAAATGGAGCCCCGAGTAATTTCGAAGAGATTTGCAGCAAAAGTTTAAAATCGTAAATAAATGACTTCGACTAGGATCAAAGGATGTGCACTGGTAAAACAGTTTTAAAATATCCAATATTCAATTCGTAAAGCTTTCTTGCCACATCAAAAAACATGTTTACAAGATGTCCATATAGCTATACGTGTTTATTGTATGAACGTTATTATTCTTACATAAAAAAACAACTTAGAAACAACGGCTCAAAATGTAACTGTGAGTACTCTTAAATTTGTTCAGTTCTATACTTTCATTGAACCTTTGATTAATAGTTTTGAAAACATTTTATACCTTGTGTTAAATAGTGAAATTCCTCTTAAATTTCAGGGATAAGTTTCATTTCCTGATTTATAAATTGGACAATAGTACACGTTCCCAAAATAGACAAGTGTTAAATATATAATTAAAAAATATTAAAGTGTAGGACTAGTCCATCTGCGTGTATTTATAAAATCCGCTCCAATATCATCTAAACATTACGATTATCCTGGTTTTAAGTTGTCGGTTTATTATTGGTCGGTTCAAAATGTTACCTATTAGTGTATTTAATTCACTATTTAGGCAATGGCCACATACACATGACTGGTGTCCTTAACCTAGAAATGATTCAAAGTAGCTGATCTAGAAATCGTTTGATACCAGATTCGTCTAACTGGCAAATTCTTACTGAATTTTAAAAAATAAAATTGTATTTATTATAGTAATGGTTGTCTGTTTTCACGGTTTCGTTTTCCTTTTGAATTTTAAGATAATTGGATTTGGTTAAATTTCTGAACTTTCTACGATATGTGTTGTAGGTTTCTACATCCACTGTTTTACCTGGTAGTACGTTTGTCTACTTCTACAAATATAGTGAATCGCTCTCTTATATGTTGTTATCTTCTTGTTCACTTTCTCTATTATATCCAACTGCACCAAATGCCATACAAACTAAAAAGAACCCAGTACTATGGAATTTTTTCTTTATGTTTCTCCTTCTAAAAATGGAAACTCATCAATAAATCAGGGACTTGTGGCCAACCAATGATGGCCTAACTGGCTGCTTAACATCCGGTTCGATGAACTAGAGAAAACAAAAGGCTTACAAATAAGCTGACCAATGACACGTATATCCCCTATGTGAATCATATTTCAAACCCTCTCAAGAGTAACTTCCTTCATATTTTCTAGTACGTGGTTATGCTAGAAGAACTTCTATGTTACGTTGTGGTAATGCTAGTAGGAATTCTATGTAACGTTGTGGATATGCTAAAGGGCTATACTGTCACCTTGTGGTTATGCCAGTAGAACATCTATGTAACGTTATGGTTATACTGGTTGGCTATTATGTAACGTTGTGGTTTTGCTAGTAGGACTTCTATGAAACGTTGCGGTTATGCTAGGAGGACTTATACGTAACGTTGTGATTATGCAAGTAGGACTTCTATGTAACGATGTGGTTATGCTGGTAGGGCTACTATATACCGTTGTGGTTATTGTACTAGGCTTTCTATGTAACGTGGTGTTTAGGCTAGTAGGACTGTATTAAACGTTGTGGTTATGCTAGTAGGGCCTGTATGTACATGTAACGTTGTGTTTATGCTAAAGGTTTATATGTAACGTTGTGGTTATACTGGGAGGACTTGTAACGGTGTGGTGTTGCTTGAAGGTCTTCTATGTAACGTTGGGGTTATGTTTGTAGGGGTATCATGCAACTTTATTGTTATGTAGTCGTGCTACTATGTAGACTAAATACCGAATGAGCATCTTCGTTATAAGAAATGGCACTGTATTCATTAAACAAAGCGTCCACACTAAGGGTGCATTTTCGATATCACTTATTCGAAGATAACATCTGTTGATGTGTTATATATCCACTATTATATCTCAAATTGCTACGGCGATAAAGTATATTGTACATTGTACATACAAATGCCAGTATCACTTTGATGCATACAAAATTCGAAATATACGGTATCGTTTTTTAACTACACTTACCAAAAATGACATTAACGGGAACCGCCCGGATAATTCAAGTGGTAGAGCGTCCGCTTTCGGTGCGGGAGGCCGCGGGTTCGATCCCCGGCCGGGTTATACCAGAGACTTTAAAAAACTGGTAGTAATGCTTGACGCTCAGGATTAATGGCTATCCTTACGACTGGCTTATCGGTGTCAGGATAAAGTGACCGGCCGGGTTCAGCCCCCACGTGTATCAGTTCTATACACTGGACACGTTAAAGAACCATAGTTCTCTACAGAAGAGTTCTGTGTATCCGCTTCCCTCTATTTGGGACGTCCATTAGCCCTAGCTGGCAGGAAGTGACGTAAATCAAACAAAATGTATATGTTCTAATCATTATGAGTGTTATATTGTCTGTTTGTTTTTAGCTCACCTTAGCCAGAGGCCCATGGTGAACTATTGTGACCAGCCTTCGTCCGTCGTCCGTCCGTCGATCAACATTTGCTTCAAACAAAATCTCCTCCTAAACAGCTTGGCCATCTTTAATAAAACTTTACAGAAATGTTCCGTAGGTACTCCTCTTTCAAAGCTGTTCAAAGAATTTGAATCCATGCATAACTCTGGTTGCCATGGCAACAGAAAGGAAAAGTTTTAAAGATCTTCTCCTCCAGAACTATTAAACAGATTTGAAAATAATTTGGCATAAGTGTTCCTTGGGTGACCCTATACAAACATTGTTCAAATTATTTTGATCTGTAAAAAACATGGCCGCCAAAGGGGCGGGGAGGGGGGTCGGAGTCAGTTGTCCTTATATGTATATAGTGAAAAATTAAATTGTCTTCTGCTCCAAAACTTCAGGCCAGATTTAAAAATAATTTGGTGAGTGTGTTCCTCGATTGATCCACTACAAAGATTGTTCAAATTATTTTGATTAGTGAAAAAACATGGCTGCCAGGGGGCGGAGTTAGTTTTCATAATATGTATATAATGAAAACTTTAAAAATCTTCTTCTCCAAAACTTTGTGCCAGATTTGAATATAATTTGGCACACATGTTCCTTGTGTGACCCTCTACAAATATTGTTCAAATTATTTTGATCTGTAAAAAAACATGACCGCCAGGGGGCGGAGTCAGTTTTCCTTATATGTATAAAGTGAAAACTTTAAAAATCTTCTTTTCCAAAATTTGAGTCCAGATTTGAAAATAATTTGGCTCACATGTCCCTTTTGTGACCCTCTACAAAGATTGTTCAAATTATTTTGATCAGTAAAAAAACATGACCTCCAGGGATTAAGGCTATCATGTTCAGGTGAGCGCCTCTAGGGCCATCATGGCCCTCTTGTTTGTTTTGGAGTTAAACGTCGCTTTAACAGTATTTCAGTCATATCGCGACGTCCAGCTCATTACAGGTGGATGAAGACCCCGGTGGACCCCTGTGCACTATTTCAGGCACAGAGCGCACCCGGGTAGAACCACCGACCTACCGCAAGCCAGCTGGAAGGCT
>JAULCC010404753.1:0-11346 GCA_032358795.1 Nuttallia obscurata | reverse complement strand
ATTTCTGTAAAGTTTTATTAAAATTGGCCAAGCCGTTTAGGAGGAGATGTCGTTTAAAGCAAATGTTGACGGACGGACGACGGACGGACGTACGGACGACGGACAAAGGTCGGTCACAATAGCCCACCATGAGCCTCTGGCTCAGGTGAGCTAAAAAAGGTATACAAACATTTTACTGCTAACAATGACAATTCAAAATGCTGTTTATACGTTGCTGCTATGAAGTTTTCTGAATCAGTCGGGCAGCCTAGTGGATATAATGCTAACGTCTACCAATCTCTATTTTAAATAAACAAACTGACAAGTCTGGCATTGAATATTGTATTTTGTCTCCTACTCATGCTAAATTGATCCTTTTATGTGCGAGACAAAACACTAAAATCCCTGATGATCAGGAGGAAAAAGCCCAATTACATCTGGTCGAAAATTAATCAATCAGATTTGACCCACTAAGGAATAGATTTGTTGCCCAGGTTTCCTTTGCTTCTGATTTATTGACATTGTGGTCCTTAAACTTCTACAAAACAATCTGCATACTAATGCAGGATTAACAGACAAACAAAAAACTTATGACTGCAACAAAACCTGTTTTTTTAAACTTAGAACTTTGAAATTAGTTTCGAAAGCCATAGACAAGAGCTTTGCAACACAAACATATACGTGTGTATATATATATATGGCATTCATGTTAGCTGATGCAACAGTTGCTTTTATTCCCCTAGTCTACTGCATTCTGGATATAAACATGTGCAGTTTACATAAGCTATCACTACTAAATATTTAATGTCAGGTTAAAAAACAAATTCAATAAAGTGATTATGAGTTATGATTAGCTGCAGAGTTATATTTGCAATGCCTGGATGGCTTGTGTTGAACTATCATCATTTATACAAAAAGATCAATATTAGTAGGTAATGAAAGGGTCTTGATGATTACAGAAAATGTACACTTTTCCCCCCCAAGCTTGGCACAAGATTTATAGAAAATAAGGGAAAGGTAAAAGAGTCACAGAGACATAGACAACACCTCACAGAAGAACAGCAAAGCTTGACTATGAGAAAATTTCTAGCATTAAATTAAAGGCAATGAATACTTTATAGACCTTACATGGTGTGACATTCTAATAAAACTCAATGAGAGTGGGACAAGCATCATTATGTCAGAATATAGCTAGGAAATAACTGTTCATCTGCATAACAACCGATAAACACTCTTTTATTGATTCTAGTATCACTGAACTTCATTAAATCATAATAACACTCGATGAGCTGGTAAAATCAACCAGATGTGAGAAAGTACCATAATTGCATATGGTGTGCAGATGGCTGTAATAGAGGCTATCTAGGCAATAGCCCTCTACAATTACCTGACCACTACAGCTGAATGCTCTAACCCTTAAAATGCTGATTTTACGATGTAGACTCTTCCTTAGTTGTCTATAGATTTGTCTTTCTTATATTTTCAAGGCAATTTCCTATGATAAGAGCATTTGGTGGCAAACACTGCAGTCCCTAATCATGTGCTTCTACAGGAGCTATCTGATCCAGGTCTATCGTGTTTTCAAATCCAAGGCTACCAATTCCCAGCAGCACTCAGAGTGTTAACATTATAAAATAATGTAAATAAAGCCACTAGATTCCAGAACTACATTACTCCCAGGTTTGTGTACAAAATCTGATTAAGCACAAGTCATAATGCCACAGGCTCTAACTTCTATTAGCTGGGGAATAGCTAACACAATTTCCATTGATCAAACCCAATAACATTACAGGATAGAAATCAGCATATCAAACACACTATGGCCTATAGGAGGAGTAGTGTGCTATGATTCTGGCCTCCAGGGAGCTGCAGAAAGCAGACAATATCTGACAAGACCTGATCAATAAGCGAGGGTATGCTACTGACAACATTATAGGAGATTGCTTATACAAGTTTTCAAGTACTGATAGAAGAAACTGAGTGTGGGCTGATGCTCATTACAGGTACATATAGATGAATGATAAAGTATCAAAAATATTTCCTGTATCTTGAAAGTGCCATTTTTTTAATGTAAACTGTTTACATATTCCCTGCAGTATGGTTGATATGTATTTCATGGGTAATTTTTTTGTGATTACACTGGCACCTGGAGCAGAACTTAAACAAATGGCAAACCTTTGGTTCTAGGTCTACATAGATAAGTTATTCTTTTCAGATACAAGTTTTAAATGCTTGCCACCATTTTGATGGACAATTAAAAAGACCTCAAAAAGAACATGTCTTCCACAAAGATATCAATTCTCTGGTATATTGACCAAACACATACATTTCCCAGGATGACCTGCAACCAAATAACCAACCTTTATATTTCATTAACCTTAGTATGAAAATGGGCCCTAATCAATTAGTATTATCAGCATGTACATACAAGAGGACTAATTAGATGATGACCCTGGATTGCTCACTTGAGGATCCAAACCTTTGATTATTGCATTTATTTAGTAAGGTTATAAGAATTTACTAATTGTTAGCCTACCAGTTTGACCAGTAAGGGTGACTAATGTATTTGTTTGTTTGGGTTCAAAGTCACACAGATACACTTCATGTCTAATGGTGACCGTTTCTTACTTTTTCCAGGGAATTAAGTAGGGAATGATTCCTATCACTTTAATCATACAAACAAGTTATGATACACAATCACTAATTTAATCTTTCCAAGTACATCCAGAAAGAGTATGCTGATTTAAGATATGATATTCTTCCATCTGAGGAAATCTTTTATTAAAGTTAAATCAATTGTAGCTGGTGTGCTTGTGAGAAGAAGTTTTTTCAAAGATCTAATTTTGGTAACAAAGGCTTTTTCCTGTTTGATCCAAATGCCTGTTATTCAAATCCTTATGACCTTATCATCACATAAGACTCTGACAATCTTTAATAGAGGCTACAAAAAAGAAAACTGCTTTAATGAGATCATATAAAAGTTGAGAAATACTGCAATGTTTGATTGACAGACTGCAACTAGACATTCATAGCTCACTCTGAAGACTTTCTGCTAAGAGAGCTGTCAACTGCAACCTAAAAATTGATTTTGTACTGATATGAGGCAATAATTTGAATGTAAAGTCCATATATACCCATACTGGCCCTTGCAAACCCAGCTGCTTTTACTTTCAAATGAAGAATCATTTTATATTTATGAAAGACAATATGTAACAATAACTACAGCACATCTCAGCTTATGGCTAGGTAACAGTAATTAGGTTGAGTTAATCTGGAGTAGAGAAACACATTTGTGGATGTTGTCTTTGGACAAAAATAAATAAACCTATTAAAGTCAGCAAACAAAATAAAACCTTCCCCCACTGTATCAGCCATATTCTGAAGTGGCACATGGTATAGCAGTTAAAAGTCAGTCAATCTAAGTATTTATTATGTATATGGACGGTTCTGGATCACATTCTTAAGAATTTATTAGGTACTTGGACCATATTGGACGAGTTGTCCCGTCTAAACACTTATATTGATCAAACCATAACAGACTAAACTGGAAGTAGGGGGAAAAAACAAAATTATTCCAATAACCACACATAAACACAAGTCAATATACTGTGTTGTATGTTTTAGAATGTCTAATAAAATGGGAACTAAATGGAAATTACAAATTATCACATTCTTTAGTTTAAGACCTTTTACATCAAATTAAGTCTATATCAAATCTGCCAAATAAAATTTGAAATGGTTTATAACAATCTTGTGAATAAAATACAAAATAATGCGCCAAAAAAGTCCCATATATAACTTGGAGCACAATCAGTGTTTGTTAGACCTGGCTCAAAAGCTAAATTTTAATGTAAATTTTCCTATATGGACTAATATGCAATGAAATGTGTCCAGTTCTTCAGAAAAAAGCCTGAAAGCAAACTATAACTCAGCTGTAAATCTGATAAAACCCAAAACAGAGTGGAATGTGACACAACTTTGGAGGAAAAACACATGGGGCATGTTTTGATTGGTTGAAAAGACAGAACTGCAGTTACTGTTGAATCAATACATCTCTACACCTGATCCTTGGAGGCCAGTTTAAGTCGTATTAAAACCACACTGTACATAAACATGTCAACACATCTTGGATAAATAACAAATATCTTCCCTGTTGAGGGGTATTAAAATTTCATTTGCCAGTTAAAACATACTTGGTCAAAGACGTAATTCTTCTCTTGAGATGAAAACTGCCAGCTTGTGTGTGTAACATCTATTTTAAAATATCCTGTCCTAACAATAGTTACCCAAAGGATGGTTAAATATCAACTCCATCTTATCATCATACGCTGTATGGGAATTCTTGAATAAACATGCTGAAACATCACACTTACAGTAGTCTAGAAAGATGAGAGGAAACAATTTGATAAACTAAGGCCGATGAAAACAAAATAATAGAAAAATATCCTTTCCAAATATTCTGTGGCTGTCCAAAAAATGTGTTGGGAGTGTCAAAAGCAAAACAGACAAGAGATCTTCCAGGAGTTGTCTTGACAAAAGCTGTCTATCCTTAAGTAAAGGAGTCACTTTTTGTACATTTTCAACAAGTGATTGCTTTTTCCAGTTTACTGACCTCTCTAAATACTATTATCTGTCGTTATCTTTTTACCGAGTAGCTGTAAGTAAACCGAGTGTAAACAAATCTGTTATTCTTAGGCAACTGCTAGATATATTGCAGCCTCCCTTTCATTAATTTACAGTTTCTGGCAAAGTTGCAATAACCGATCTCCACAAAACCAGCTCTATAAATCACAATTGCTATCAATGAGAACTAATTTGATGCTTATCGCATGATATGCAGAGATGCACCAGTCTGTCCTAGTTACAGATTTCATGGGACTACACATAGTACTATACCAATTGTTTGTAATTAACAACCAACATCTAATTTCATTCAAGTCCATAAAATGGTTCCACAATCTTGTACTAATATGATCATATATTTAAATCTGGACATGTAAATGCCTTCTGAAATAATACCTTCTTTCACTTTATAAACTCTTATGACAGAGCCGAAAAACAAACAACATTCTGTTGAAAACTGTAGTTATGTAGTCATCTGCCAAGATTTTCCAGCAAATCATAGTGCAGACCTTGACCACATAACATTAAATATATTTGTCTGATATAGATCTCCATAACATATCACAATCTATTTGGCATAACTATCTAACGGCGGTTTAATTTTGTTTCCAACATAGTGAAAGTCATATCATTTTCCAAATTTACCACTTATTTCTCTGTTCTAAAAACTAATTCTATGCAGCTTTCCCCTGCCAACTTCTTGTTTTTAGTCCTCCAAGTTCAAGGTTTGCCAACTGTTACCAAGGAAAAAGCAGTCTTAAGAAAAAAATGGGGGGGTTTGTTTGTTTTTAATGGGGAAATTTCAGCTCTATCACAATCTACAATACAAGCAATGTACAATAAATGCCAACGTTTCAACTATGTATCTATTTACTAATAAAGCTAAATCATGCTTATGCATATTTCAAATTTCTGGTTATTCAAAAACACAATCTGGTTATTACTGTCCTAGTGATGACTTAGGTAGATACCAACTGTAGTCAAGGGTAGAACCAACCCCTCACCTGTTTAAATGACAAAATACTCGATCAATAAAATAAACAAAACTGAATAACTTTTGAAACTATTTTTAAAAAAAAAGAAAATTGGCAAATTATTGACAGATCTACCTCTATCCCTATCAGCCATTGATGGCCCAAGTCCAGTTGTATATCTTTTTTCATATCATTTCATTGTTTGTGTTACCCATATTGATTTAAGATCAGAGACTCATATTTGCATTGTATTGTGACAGCACAGGCCCAGACAAATTGGTTACATGAGACACTTACAATAAAGCAAAGCTGTAATTTCTTAGTTTAAGAACACTTAAATATTTCCCTATTAATGCTGCAAAAATATTTAGCTAAAATTACATGATGAAAATTCTTGAAAATATTGAAATTAGAACTGATATAGAAATTTTTAATCAGGGGTGTTTCAGAACAAAAGGTATCACTGCAGTAACTGCACTGTATGCAAGGAGATTGGCAACATTTTTAGAGGATGTTGCCAAGACACATCTTATTGTAAGTGCAAAATTAGTCCTCCTTATTACTTCTGAGGCAGAAACAAGTTGTTGTTAGTACCGAGGAAAAGTTTAAGGCTTTTTTATGGTTAGGGAAATTTCTCAGAGATATGCATGAGAAGAATGAAAATAACTTACCAAACAGATGAAAAGGACTTTGTACTGATTTAAATTTAATTTGTTCTTTATGCTACAATTAAGGGTATAATATGGCAACTTTTCCAGCTTTGTGTACTGTGAAGTGGAGGAATACCCTATGTGTACATACAGTGTGTTTATCTTCATTAACACACAGTCACCATCCAATTTTATACCCCAAATAATGTCTGTTAAAGTCTAAAGTTGGAATTGACATAGCTGTCTGCCAAGTACAAATAAAATGGACAACTTTATGGTTCATACATAAAACATCATCTACAGCAGTGATTATCCAAACTGATTAATCCCACTATTTCAACTAATGAAAACAAATAGTTTTTTGCATTGCGGTCATGACACAGACTTTGGTGTGATTGAGGCCCTCCTTTGGCTTTCACAAAAGCTTAACTTTGAAGGTTATGGGTTAAAGGTTAAGTCGTTAATAACATAACCAAATGGGATTGGGGGAGGTGTGGAAAGGGATGTGCGAGTTCCATATAGACCGAGTCTGTGTGTGATGATCTCAATTAAACAAATTGTATCATGCTACAGCATGCATGTACACTGTGTTAACATACAACAGAAAAAGGGTTCAAAGAAAAGAAGAGATACCGTCGATATGCCCATGGAGTTGCATTAGGTATCAGATTTAGCTTCCCCTCTTGTTTCAGTCTATGTAACACTTGTTGTTAAGGACGTATTATCAAGCTGCATTAGGATGTGTTAACAAGCTGCTTATCTAATTATTGGGCAAGATTTTTTTTTAATATCTCTTGTTGACAAGAAAACCTCAAGATCAGCTAAGATTCACTTTATTATTCAACAAGTAATGGTTTTATCCTCATTACAAGAAAGTTCCTATTTCAAGCAGTGAGAAGCACATAGCTGTTTGAACACTGACAGAAAGATATACCTTTGGAGAGAATAATTCAGGATGCAAACACAATTCAACTTTCAAATACAAAACAGACAAAACTATATATATACATATAAAAAATACCATTAAAAAACAATCAAGCTTCCCTAATAAAGCTTTCTATAAGCAATCAGTAAATTATCTACTATACATAAAAAAAGATCAGAACTGAATGAAATAAAATACATCCCAATTGCTGTCATATTTTAATACATAAAGAGTGTGTGTGTAAATGTGTGATTTTGGTTTTGTTAAAGTAACAAGCCAGTAAGAAAATAAAAAAATAAAAAAAAATAAAATGATGACATGCTTTGAGTTAATCATGCTAAAATCAAAATGATATCTGCAGGTACAATAGCAGAGGCTAAGTGACACCAATCCAACAAAACCCCTTGCAACAAAAGGGTACAGACTGAACAATAGAAAACAATTATTGCCCTTTTCTTCAACTATCTAAACGCAAAAAACGCTATTTGAGAAATTATGGGTCCATAAACATTTCATTTATATCTCAAAAGTGTTGCTTGCACACTCTTATAATTTCTTTTAAAACTCTGACATGTACTACCATCATACACGTACACTTATCAATGCTAAACATTAGATAATGATCTCTATCCCCTTGTAGCAGTTTCTAGGTGCAGCTAAACTATGTATATATTTATTTTTTCCTTTGTAAGTATAGGTCTTTTTACAATGCATAAGCCTCAAGCTGGGTGGAGAACTTTATTCTCTCTCACCAATTCCTAATACAATTCTCCCAAGAGGATCAGTTGTAAAAGTTCAGACACTGTAAGTGGCGCCAACAGAACTGCCAGACATTGCTCCCTCTTTCCTCTTTGATGCTAGGAGCATCGACTAACAATCAGGTTTAAACTGTGCTTCTGACTAATCTGATGCTATGGGGATAATTTTATAAACTGGTCCATATGACCTTTAAAATAATACCCAGGGCTACTGAAGATACAACACTGTACAAAAACAACAACAGGCTCATTTCTTCTTATGAATACTAACTTCACTGAATGGTAAAAAAAATTGCCCTATTTATACTCACTGTCATCATCTAGCACAATTACAACATTTGAACTGTTCAGTACATGTTCAGTATTACTCTACATACATGTTCTAAAAAGGCAAACAGTCATTGGCTACAGTCCCTACATCTGTAAATAACCATCAGGCACAGGATCTTTTATTTCATTAAAATGTCCAGCAGGTATTTTATCATAATGTCCAGTAGGTCACTAACACTGTTTTCAATTGTTGAATGGTCTTGCTGCTTCTTATGAAGTCTATGCAAATTGTATAAAACATGAAACAAGAAAGATACCAATACCACAAATTGTTGGAAGCAAAAAACGTGATAGGCAATATGAAATGGAAACGACTACTAATATGTATATGTATGCGGCAATAAACCGTAAATACAAAAGGTAATACTCATATACATCTGACGAAAGAAGCAGGTTGGGCGAAAACAAGATCCTACCTTCGAATGTGTCATCACCTTCCTCCATTAACTCATTGTCTGAGCAAATATTCAATACATTGACTAACATCTCCGTCACTGAAAACACACAAAAACATATCAAGTTCCGAAGTTATTTTTGTCCTCTACCTTACACGATTGAAAAAAAAAAAGTTAAAAAAAATTAAATTAATTAACAAATAAAACCTTTGTCTCAATATTACGCAACTACATGGAAACAGGGCAAAAGATGATCACGAAAATTTGGCTATTATATATAGGTATTCATGTAAGAAAACTTATGCAATTTGATATTATTGTGAAAAACTTTGTCCTAAGATACCAGTTAAATGCATTTAAACAAACGTAAAAAAAATCTGTCAAATCTTTATTAGCTGGCCTGAAAATGACCAAAAGGGTTTGATTAAAAAAACTACTTTAAAAGAAACATTTCTCCCCTATCAATCCCAGCTTCTCCGGCAATTTCAATGTCCACCCTTGTCACATTTAAAATGTAAATCTGAATTACAGTAGTATTCATTCCAAGTATACTCAGAATTGTATCATATTCACAAATATCCATAAAGTTGTTTTTGTTTTGTTTTATATACATTTCACCTACCTAGACTGATTTCTATGGAAGGCAAAGTGTGGCATGTTGCTGTAAAGTAGTTTCACTATGTTTCTAAACTAGTTCTAAATATACCCAAGTACCAGCCTTGTGAATATTTGACAATTGTTAAGAAAGCCCCAAGCTATGCTCAACTACTAGAAACTTCTATTGCAAACTAAGGGGAAGGTTTTATTGTCAACAACATCCTCCAGTAAATTTTACAACGTTATGGTTTCGTTGATCCTATTAGCAATTAGCAACAACCTTTAGACAAGGTTTCATTTTTGTTAGGACAAGACATCAGAGAGAGGGGTATCTTTCTAAAATTATTTTGTGTAGATAATTTTTGTGGATAATATGGAAAAATAATAACATTTTGTTCATTTGAGTGTCACATAGACACAGTTAAGGTCATATGGCGACATTTCCAAGTGGAAGAAGATTCTATGTGCCCCTGGGAAGAAACACTGACCTACACATTAGCAAATAACAAGTAGAGGAGATCTGAATTTGTGGGTATGTTAAAAATTAAATTTTGCATAGTCCAATACCCATAGAAATATTTTTACAGCAGAACTTTTTTTAGGGCCTACTATAATGCAAGTTTCCTAAAAAAAAAACCCAAAAAACTTACTATACACAACGAAAATCTTCTGTGGCCGAGTGGTTATAGTCGTTGACTTGCAGTCTCTCAGCTCCTCACCACTGTGGGTTCGAATCCCGGTCTGGGCACTTCGGATTTTTCAAGTGAGGAAGCAATCCAGCTGGCTTGTGGTAGGTTGGTGGTTCTACCCGAGTGCACTCTATGCCTGAAATAGTGTACAGAGGTCCCCTGGGGTCTCCCTCCACTTGTAATGAGCTGGACGTCAGGATATCACTGAAATACTGTTAAATCAAGTAAAATTCCATAGCAAAAACAAAATCTTACCTTTTTCTCCCACAAATGGTAATGACCAGGTAAACACATCCATAAAATTTGGCAACCAATACGGGTGTGGAGAACAGTTGAACTGTCGAATGTTCATCACATTGTTTTCATATTTTAAAATAGCAGCTGAAATAATAGGAATTCAAACAGTCAAAGACATTACCTTTTGCAAATGCGAGGCAGTAAATTTGCTTTAGACATAGCAAAGTGGTCAACAAATGAGTCGTGTCAAATTTCAATGGGAGATGTGATTCTAAGATTGGGTTGGTTTTTTCAGCACTGTACCACTGTATAGGTTATGATAACTGTCCTTACTTTTGAAAGCTGCGGAGATATTATTAAATGCTTATCTACAAGATTTAATCATATTTCAGTGAAACTTACAATACATAACATGCTTGGTAAAATTTTGTTATAAATATTGTTACTTGAATCTCATAGGTTTAATCCAAGATTACAGCAATAGACTGATCCAAGGTCTCTTGGTAGAAGGGGTACCTGTATAAGTTTCCATGGTATTTAATGATAAGGACATCTAAGGTCCAAACAATAAGGATATGAACCATGGATATCAATACCTATTTCAACTACATTGATGTCGCAAAGTTTAGCAGAGGCAGCAGTAATCCATATAATTCTATAAATGCACAAACATTTTATTCCTTTTTTTCTCTGTTTATTTGATGTGACAAAGTTTTCAATCGGTTTGACAGTTCAGATATGTTTTTTTCTTCTTAATTTCCATGGCATATGGTTAAAATTCTTATTAATCTGCCATCACAATGAATCGAAGCAATAATAGGGGAGAGTTATACCTTTATTATTATAAACATCTAAGTAATTTGGTGCAGAAAAGATAGTTATCAAGGAAGGAAATCCTGTGGTCTGACTTTTTCTATACATTCTGTATCTGAAATAAACAAGAGATAAAAATATAAGACAAGTCATTTTTCTAAAGCTTGTTATAAAATCTTAAATGTGAAGTCTTAAAAGCACTGGTGATTAGATAGAAATAACAGAACAACGAGACAGATATAACAAAACACAGCACCTAAGAAATAAAAAACTTCTTTGTGGATTATAAAACCAACAAATAACTTCTGTGGTATAGAAAACATTTCCAAAGTCCATAGAAAATTAAACCTTAACACAAAGTTAAAGGATCTTTACA
>JAULCC010404420.1:0-11348 GCA_032358795.1 Nuttallia obscurata | reverse complement strand
CAAAATGAAAGCGACATTTCGAAGTTTTCTAATGGTTGTAAACTATTATATTTATTCAGTCATTCATCTCACGTACAGCAGTTCGTCTCCGATAAATGGATTTTGTAAAGTCAGCTGTCAGTAGAAAATAATTTTGTATTTCTACAACTTCATTCAATTCCATCGAACAACTAGCACATCTAATAACATCGAATAACTCTTATAAGGTCCTCGGATATTATATCTGATGTCGTATTTATATTATGAACTCTATTAGATTTCTATTCCATCTATATTTGACGAGAATGCCAACAAAATAAGAAATCATCCTTGCAAAAAATGTGAGAAAATCTGCATTTGCCCTTCTAACTGTTTCGGAGAAATAAAACTTCGCCGTAACGATATTTCAGTCACATCGTGACGTCGAACTCTTTACTGGTGGAAGAAATTCCCGGGTGGGGGGGTATCTGTACAATATTCTAGGCACAAAGCGCACCCGGATAGAAACACTGACCTGCCGCAAGCCAGCTGGAATTCTTCTCACTTGAAAAATCTGAAGTGCCCAGACCGGGAATGGAACCCACAGCGGTGAAGATCGGGGAGATGATTGCAAGACAATGAGTATAACCCCTAGACCACGGAGATCACCTGCTACAACTAAACAAAACGTTCCAGAAAATATATGCGCCATAAGTAAGTATGTTCAGTTGTTATATATTGAACAGTGTCGTTTCAAATGGCCTTTGATTTATTGTCATGCTATAGACAAAGTATCGACACAATGACTGACCGTAAACGGCTTGTCCTGCTATGATGAGGTTAGCGAAGCTTATGAAAAACGAGACGATACCGAAAACGTTAATAGATTCAAGCTCTGCTATGATATTTCTAATCTTAAGTAGATGCAATATGAAAATCAAATTATAACATTGCGTAGGTTTTATCATAGGTCGTAGACAAATTTGAGGCCTATGAGAGTGTATGTGAAATATGGCGAATCCGAAAGAAAGACGTTAAACTTTACACATTCAAAAGTAACATATTTAAGTTAACGGTAGTACGACATTAGAGTTATGACAGAGCCATAGTTTATTTCAGTAACGTTAACAAAAAGCATTTTGATACATTAACAGAAATACAAATGAAATACTTTTGAATATTTTGCATCATATGACATTATAAAGTCATTCGTCTGAAATAAATATATATTTAACCCCTTGTTCCGATCTATATAACGTGTATCACATGTGCGACTAGTGGATATCAACAGAGATCAACAGAGATCAACAGAGACAAAGAAGTGAATGAAACTTAAAAGGTCAACCCGGCTTAGGTTGCAGACTGATCTATATCTTGCTCTACAATGGTAGCAAATTATTTGAAATACACACGACAAATGGCTTAAAAGCATGCTACGACTATTACGCTACAATATATGTCTTATGACTATCCCTACGCACTTTTTAGAGTGTACATGTTGTTTTGTGAGAGACAGTTTCTGTAACTAGACCCCCATAAGTCCGAAAGAAACGTATACACTCTACAGTATTTACATTCTTAGAATTCCTCTTGCCAAAATCTCAAATGGATCAATTTGTTGCATTGTCTATTTAAAATCGTTTACTATGTTATCAGGTTGTGGAGAAAAAAGGGCATGATGGTTAGTGCTTTCACACCCCACTATAAAGCTATCTAAATGAATCAGTCACTGACCACATAACTGGTCTGTCAATCAGAACTGCATGTATACTGTTTGTTCAACAATAAATTTCACTCCGAGATTATGTGAAGAGAGGATATTTTAATTGCAAGAGGCTTTTCTCATTTTTAGAAGACTTCGTATTGGAATAAATTTATTTTCAAACTCTGAGCTATGATTCGAACCTCTAACTCAAGCCCATGGGCATAGCCCACAAATCCTGCCCTGGTTGTCAAGGATCCCGCCATACAAGAAATAAGTGCATGTAACACAATCCAGAAATATAAGTTTACAGTTAACCCTCATCTGTTTCGACAAATAATACACGTTATTACTCCCATGAGAAATGTCCGGATAGAATATTAATCATCAAGACCTAGTTTCATTGTAACAAATCAGCGTTTCCAGGCACAAACGTATAAGGTGATTGAAAAAATGACGCTTTATATGCTTTGAGCGATCAGATGGTACAGTAATATCCTTCTAACATGCACGGCTTACATAGTAAAACATACAATTAATCTGCACGTTTCTGTTATATACGACAAGCTTCATCTTATTGTATTCTAATGCTTCTGTAGTAAAACCCATGCAGATTCAATCGAAATTGCACCTTGCTGATAGGCAAATCGTTCCCGCCTAACCCACAAAGAATGACATAACACGTATAGTTATTGTTGCTTACACGTTTTAAAGACAATGTCTTTTCCACCATTTTCTGCCTGAAAGCTGAACCAATCTAATAAATAATTAAGCACAAGAAAACAGAACCTACAAGAATACACACTTTATCCTTGAGCGATCTAAAGAAGTGTGGTTTCGTGTTAACAGGAATGCATGGCCAGCAAACAAAGTATACAACATGAGTGCAACCAGAAGACACATATATGGGAATCACATGTATGAGTTCTGATACAGAGACAGAAGCACATACTGAACTTATATACATTAAACAAAGGTTATGTCATTGTAACCTTATCTAAATAGCCAAACTTAACTATAAAAAGCTGTTGTCGCTCAATCATTTACTTCGTCAAACGTGTTCACTCATAAAAGGGAATTGCATATTCCTAAATAGTTAGCAACAGCATCGTATGCACGACGTTTCTGTTCTTTAGATATATGTGGATTTTATATCATTTGTGAATGCTACAATTTAAATAATATCAATGGAAAAAGATAAAAATGTTCTATTTGACGTATGGAATCTTACTTATCGGAACTATTTCTCTGGATTATTAATATTATGTTCTGTTAGTTATAAAAGGGCAGCTGTATCATTAAACGCAGTGAGATAAGACCGTGTCTGTTTTGTTACCGCTGGTGAATGTATTCTACAAGCGGTGTGTACACAACCCTCATTGAGCTAAATATTTTTTTTCAGTCAGGATAAATAGTATATACACTTCAGGCTTCACGAGAGAAATACGTATCCTGGGCTATTTGCATGTCTCATTAATCTATAGATGGATATCACGAGTACTCTTTAATATGTATTTTGAATATTTTCATGGAGCTTTGCTACTCAATTTCTCAGATAATATGACTGACAGTCACTCCATAATTTAGGATACATAAATTTAGATTTAGACTGAGATTAACAGAAGCAATTTCAATGGGTTTTTTTCGTAATACAATATGAACCTTTGAGCTCTAGTTTGGCACCGAATTTCACCATTTTATCACCAAAGATTTAAAGTGCAATCGGAAAAAAAGATAATGCCATTGATCAGACATCTGATATAAAAACATGTTTTCTCAATAATGACGATCCACAGTAACGTGAACAGGAATCCTAACTGAAAAACCAAACGGACGAATTAAGTATATATTATCATCTAGCTTGCTCCTAATTTTGTCAGAAAGCCTGACAAATAATAACTTCACATTCGAATTTAGTATATATTATCACCTAGCTTGCTCCTAAATTTGTCAAAGTCTGACAAATAATAACTTCACATTTTGCAAATATACTACTAAACCTCTAATGAAGTCTTTAAACTAAGCAAGATATACATGTTGATTAAATATTGGTCAAGCCAAACGCTACGATGTGTGCTATTCAGGATGAACGAAAGTCCTGAAGATGTACTGCTAATTAGGTACCCAAACTAACAGATGTGTGAAATTTTGAATTTGCATATGGTTATTGACAAAAATGATACATGGCCGCCTACGCCCACAACGTTTGATTGCATTTAGCGTGTTACAATATTGCGCGATTTGCTCATTCATCTTTTGTAATTACGTGCATCTTTGAGCCCAAGTTGCAAATCATTTCAAATTCATTTATCATTTAAAGGCGTTTTTTACGGTTTTATACCATTAGATTTAAATTTGAAAGCTTCACTTATCTGAGAAGTTGTTCGTAAAGTCCTATCAAACATTTTAGAATATATGTGTATCTTTAACTTTGTCATATTGGAAATTACACGAGTGGTATGCTACAACAAAGTGAATATTTATTCAACGTAAAACACACTAAACACTTAGGTACTCAATAAACAATGCTAAAATGGCAGAACATGGAGATTAATCATTCAAGTTTGTTAAAATTTTAAATAGAAAGAGCAATATTTTGTAAGTTTCTTTCTGACAAACATACATATTCAAGTTACTTAAAATGTTATTTGATAATCAGTATTTGCGCTTAATTACAAAATTTGTAGTTAAAACTGTTGTTATTAAGTTTTAAGAAAGTACATATATAAATAGATGTATACACAATTGATGCGTTATTGTTACCATATATTCCACGTATTATTGAACGCAAGGTACAATAAACGTACTTATAATGAATGTCTCAAATCAACAAGTAGGCGACAACGAGTTGAAAAATAATCGACATCTTGAGTTGATAAATATTGAGCAAAGAAATGCTTCTGTGTTATATATGAAAGTCTACAGATACCCTATGTTACTATATAACTTACACAACACTAACAACTGATAGATTGCCATATCAAAGTGTTTCACATTCTTTATAAATATACTAGTTAAACACAAACTTGCTTTTGCCCAAATTTCTCCTGAATAATAATTTCCAGAGCTTAAAGGCTGTGTTGTATTAAGTAAGTTAGAACCTACCAATTAATTCAAGGCAAACCAAAAGGAGGAAGTTACAAGCTCTTCTATTGTAACTTGCCACTTGAAACTGAATAACGCTCAAATTACCAAATAACTGTTTCGGTTAAGTTATTCGGAATGAGTACCTGATTTCATACCGCTAACTACTGGTATTGTTGAAAATGAGAAAGGGTTTGTTTGTATGCCACTCAGTAATAATAGAAGTAATTTAAAAGACAGCGTTCCAACATCCATTAGCATTATCTCGATATTACAGGGAAGACAAGGAGGATGAAATGACATTTTAAGGTCGACGTCCTAAGAGTGACAAAAGAACCCGCCACTATTTAAGCGGAATTATAGGGACACCATTCTGGAATTGCTTAAACAGTTTTGACATGACGGTGTCTAACAGAACTGATACAGTTAGCACCCCGATGACTGGCATCCCGTTTGTTATTACTGAAAGTGGTTTTTGACTCATAGCGGCTCTATTTTATATTATATTCTATCAGAACACTTACATGTACTATTTACTTCTGAAAGTTTTCGATGTATTACATAGTCTTTTCACAACTTCAATTTTATCTAAATTCAAAAGCCAGTTATTGGTTTTACATTTTTTAATTATTGAGTTATATGTACATAGTTTATGACATACATACTTTCTTAAAACATTGCATAATTTTTTTTTATCTCATATGCTGACTTTATATCTATATTCTAGTTGCACGCCGTTTATTCTACACCGCCTGTCTCTCGCCGACTGTATTTGCATAAAATTTCGTTAGCAATTCTTATTTCTCAGACGCTTACGTTTTTCAATTTGTCAACATTGAATTCCTGTGTAAAAAAGGATGTTTTACGGAAAGGAATGTTTCTTTTAAAAAACACTGCTGTTCTAAAGTAATGAAAACTCTTTGATTATTTGTATTTAACGACATGTTATTGAATTTTTTATATATTCAAGAATCCAATCGAGCTTGTACAGGTAAGCACCTGTGGTAATAATGAAGAGATGTCTCCTAGCTACATTTGTTGTAAGTGTACCTTTTTGGCTCATTAGAGGAATGGCTTCATTTGACAAACACTAGGTTAACTATCAGGAATGCTAAAACCCCGCATGAATGTCACCATAAAAGTACATTCATACAAACATCTCTGTCATTTAGGTAAGCCATTAATAAAACGCCTACGTATGTACTTTGAGTCCTATTGTTAGTTTGTACCTATAGACAAAGCTTTACAAACTACGCTACGGTAAAACAATAAAACAACGGTAATGGTCTTTCATGCAATTATCTAATATACAGGAAGAACACACTATTGTGTACGCATTATACGCTATATTCAAACGGTCATTTATCACAATTTGTCTGCTATATACATGTCAGAATACATACATGAACCGTTATACTTATTTAAGGATCTGCTGTACGATATGGTTTAAAAATTTAAACGTGGTCATATATATAAGAGAAATTTAAGTAACATGATTTAGCTGCATCAAGTGGAAGTCTAAAAAGAATTCAGTTCATAATCAGTAAAATTGTTTTCCTTAATTTTTCATCTAGAAAAAAAAGTAATTTGTTAACAAAACTATAAGGGTTTACAACAATGCCAGAACCGATGTAGACCCTAATTAGCCCTTTGTTGCAGGTTGAATCCTAAATTAGGGATAGAAATTGAAAACAAAATGCGTTCACCTAGCAGTAATTTTCATGAAGCCAAAAGTCAATTGACATCTTAACCTGTTAAAACCAACTTAAACATCGGTCCATTTATGTGTCTTAATTTAATTACTACATAACCTGATTAGGGCTAGTTTTATTGATACAAATCTACGATGGCAATTTTCGATATAACTTATTCTTGGTCGATTACTGTAAAAAATTACTTTAAAAGCACATTTCATATTACACTATTCTACAATAATTAAGTACTTATTACTGGTGCGTAAACAAATATATTCTAAAATAGACTTTAAAGTAATTAAGTTTTTCGTTGAAGTTAATTTGTCTTCCGCTAACACAATTTTGCAAGAAAATGGTAACTCAATATATTGTACTATTTTCAGCGATGGTTTCCTAACAGAGAGTAATTGTTTCGCTTGTAAGTAGCAAATGAAATATGTCAATTTATAAACGGCATCACAGCACTTCCGATTAAGATGGCCTAGTTTAAACGATGATATATTAAATCTAGTATATTAATGTAGCAAACATGTTGATAGTGTTTCTAAAAATAAGTGTGAGACAAGTGCAATTTATGTCATATACTTTTTGAAACAAACTGACGCCATACGGCAACGTGAATTGTTCAACGATAAATGATAATTGTCATAGGCGAAAAAAAAAGCAATTGATTTACTTCTTCGAAAATGCCAGTATGTCACGCAATATTTAGGTATAAAATGATTTGAAAACTACCGTTTACTTAGTAAAGAAGTGCTGACCTACAGTTTCGGTTTTTCATACACAGTCTTTGATACAAAATGTTCAGCGATAAATGATACTTTAAACAGATTTAACTGAAGACATTCGTATGGTCTTTGTCAAAAATGTAAGGATTTTCTGTATAAGAACCCGTCCAATACTTTGTTTAAACAATATTTTATTCAGAATGAAATGGATTGGACAACAGGCGAAGCCTATTTAAGTCCTCTCCAGAAGGTACAAGGGCGGTTTTAAATTCTTCAACAGAGAATAAGGTTTTAATTTCATCTGGGCGCGATTTCCACGCTGTGGTCGTGCTTGGTAGAAAACTGTTGTAAAAGGAAGTCGTTGGACATAGGGGAATACGCAGATTATGATTTGCAGAGCGAAGATTATAATGGTGTCTATTGGAAGGAAGTCGTTGGACATAGGGGAAAACGCAGATTATGATAAGCAGAGCGAAGGTTATAGTGGTGTCTATTGGAAGGTATGGCAATAAAAGATAACTCATGTATTGTGAGAATTTTCCATTTGAAGTCTTAAATTGATAGTAATGTGGTGTTTTTCTTTTTGGCTTGCTATGGATTCTAGTTATAGTTATTCATATAAACAAGACCTAGATGAATTACGCCGTTGGCCCGTTATAATGAGTATGACTTGGACACTTTCGAGTAAATCAGACTTTTGCTGGGTACAGTTTGTCCAAACAAGAGTTGGCATGTGTAGAAAAAAAGTCTAATGAATGCGATTTATATATCTTAACAAAACCTGGCCGATCAATTAAGTATTTTGACATTCGAAGGATATTTAGCCGACTACAAGCTTTACTATATATATTTTCAATTGGAGCGTTAAGCTTAGATGGGTATGAGACGTGACCTCTTTTACCGGAGCTCCCGCAAAATAAACTGGAGGATGACGACAGTTTTTCCTTGTGAATGTCATATACTTAGATTTTTGAGAGTTGAAAGTTACAGCCCATTGTTTACCCCAGTCGTTAATGTTTGCAAGGTCATTTGATAGGGATGTAACACACATTGCTTCTTGTTCTTTGTCAAATTTTACAAAGAAAGAAGTATCATCTGCAAAGAGTTTTACATTATTGACTATATTATTAGAGGAGGAAAAACACGGTCCGAGGACCGCGCCCTGAGGAACCACAGCTTCTACCGTAGAAAAACGAGACGAAAACCCTTCAAAAACAACCCTCTGTTCCCTGTCGTAAAGATAGCTCTCGACCAATTTTAGAAAATTACCTTTAATTCCATAAACTTTTAATTTCTACAGCAGGCTTCGATGTCATACTTTAGCAAATGCTTTGGCCACATCACAGGATATAAATCTTACATCTTTCCCTTTATCAACATTGAATTGTATATGTCTATTAAATGATCCGTCCTATCCTTAAAATTGAGTTGGAGGTAATGTCGATAGCTTCATATTCTAAACGTAAATAGTATGTAATATTTCAGCTTGCCAAAATCATTCACCATCAGATTTTTAACAGAGTTACCATCAACAATTACCCTGACTTGCACTTTAGTTATCAAACTTAATTTGCTTTTCTCGATCATGGTATTAACAGGAAGCTGCGGGTCCACAGTCTAATCAAAAGACAATCTCCCCTCTATATGTATATTTATACATCATCAGCGAAAAACAGCCTCAGGTTGAAATTACAGCACTCCATCTCCAGTAAACCAGCTTCTTTACAATGCTAATATTCTCCCTTTAGCTGCAATCACGCAAGAAAAACCTTTATCAGAAATAGGAATACACCACTGTTAGACGACGTTTTAGTTACATTCAGAAATTGCAATTCACAATTATATCAATGAGAGACAGAACATTTACAACATGCATGATCTGAACAAGTTCCAAGCGGCACAAGTACAAGAACAGACTAAACAGCATTAAGTTTGTTTCCAGAAGCTGGGAGCCGGATTGCTTTCTAACGATAGACCTATGGCTATTGGGCTTATACCAGTATCAATATATTCATACGGAAATCATATTGCCATTAGTGTTCTTACATTCCTAGACCATTACAGATAGTATCCTACGGACAAATCTTTCTTAAAAAAACTCTTTAGGAAAATCTCATTTCAACTTACCCGGAATCCTATCTTTGCCCATTAAAGGAAGAATCAGTCTCGGAGCAAAACCATCATTAATTCTAAGTATGCAAAAATATCTAGGTTTAGTTAACTAAACGAAACCTTCAGTTTTGTAAAGAAGTACACTCGATTCACTTCTTTCTTCAGTAGTTGATCGTTACGGAGAAATAGTCTTTCAATTCAAAGGTAAAATGTACATCGTCAGTGAATGTTTTTAACATTAAGAAAACTAAGATAAACATGAGTAAAGTAAACCGTAAATACGTAAAGATACGGCTTACAACTCGCTTATCAAATCTATTCACAAATATTGTAAAATTTCAATAATAAAATCAAGTGAAAAATATGAAGAACAGTTTAATGAATAACATTTATTGTCTTATATGTCCAACTTAGTTAGACAAAGCCAAGTATTTTACTGATATAATGTTGGAGGAAACTGAACATTTTCTGTTTTCAATATTTGGGTTAAAGAGACTCACCTAAATCTTTACGAATATATCTTTGGTCATTAGAAACCTTTCTGTCTGAGAATGTTAGATTTATTAACACTGACATTCTATATCTTAATGATGTAAAAATCAAATTGAAAATAATAACTTAAGTTGCTTGTAAATTGCTCATATTAAATAACTTAATTGCTACGGGCATACAAAACATAGTAATAAGTGACAGTGTTGCTGATCAGGTTCGGATTCAGACTGTGCTCATTATTTTCAGCATGTAAAGACACTTTCTAAAGAACACAAATTGACACCTATTACATCTTCTTATCTATTTTCACTTTTTAATTAACTTTCAATGGAATTGACACTAAATAACTTGTGCACATAAATTGCTGCGCCTTTGAACTCTGAAACCAATTTATCGTCGAAAGCAATATATTTCGTGGACTCATTTGTACAGGCGTTTCATACCTTCATAAATGTTCGCGTGTTGATAATAAAAAGGTCATTGAAAAACTAATACTATTGCAAAACAGATATTCGCTTTGATCACTTGCTTAAATCAGAACTCTAAACAATTAAAGAAGTGAAAGAAATTGGCTTCATTCCTTTAAGTGTTTTTAATCTAAAAGACTAAAGCAGTAAGAAATCATATTAATACAAGTTTTATGGCAATGATAATGCTTTTCGTTAAAGATAAGAATGGCCATCGCACACAATTTGATGGTTTTGTAGAATAATGAAATCGTAAGCGGTTATAATGGAATAATTACGGGGGTGCATGCAGCAAAATGACTCTTAATCCCACATCTTTCAATCAATATGATTAAAGTACAGCTTATATCTAAATCATGTTTTTATTCTGAGAAAAGTTGAAGTATTTTATTCAAGAAGTAAAACTGTCGTTCCTAAAAAATCCCTAAAATGAAATAGAAAAGCCGTGCCTAGAAAATCCGTTAAAAAATCAGATACACTGTTACTGCATATTCCCTGAAAAAATAAACACGCTAAATCTGGATTATCCGTAAAAGCAATAGAAAAACCATGCCTGGATAATCCGTTAAATAATCAGAAACACTGTTCCTGCATACTCAGTAAAAAAATTAAACACGCTAAATCTGGATAATCCGTAAAAGAAATAGATAGGCCGTTTCTGGATAATTCGTTTAAATAACAGCAAAATTGTTTCTTGCTAACCCGTACAAGAAAAAGAAACAGGTTTTTTTTTGATAATCTGTTAAAAGAAATAGAAAATCTTCAATGAACATAACTGAAGATGTAAATCTATGTATCTAATTACGAAGTTTTACATCAACGTTTCGCTCAAGTCATTAATAGTATAAAGAATTTCGTACCTTTATTGATACCCTTGTACGTGACGTCACGTAATTTGGTTCTGACCATTCTTTACATTTAAATAACAGCTGTAAAATTTGTTTTAAGTTTTTTTTCTGCAATAGAGCAGTTGGCATTAAAAACATGTATATAAATATATATTTTTCTATCAACGATTTAGTTTCCAAACATCTTTGTTTTGTTTAGATAGAGTACCTTTTTCGAAATCCTACAAAACGATTTTCAAAGCATTGAGTCTTAATATAAACAT
>JAULCC010404310.1:0-11349 GCA_032358795.1 Nuttallia obscurata | reverse complement strand
TACGAGAATGTCACAAATACCGCAGACGTGAAAGTCGGATATATCGTACTTGTCAGTGATGAATTACCAAAGATCTAAAGGCCGCTAGGGAGAATTGAGGAGCTGACAACTAACAGGGACGGCACACTAGGGCAGTACGTGTGCGGACTAGATGTGATATTCTATCAAGACCTTTAGCCAAACTATACCCGTTACAGATCCACAGCTAGCCACTGATATAGGACAATGCCTGTTCAAAAAAGAAGTTATATATTCAGTAGAGAACTGCCAGTTATTCATATCTCAACATAACTAACAGTTTGACTTCGAAAAGTCAAAATCTTAAAGACTAAGATCATAATATTATCTACTATTGTTTGTAATTACTAATATAAAAACAAAGTTTTCAAAAATAGTTTTCTTCAAAATGAAACTCACGTATAGACTACATGTTTCATTCAAAGCGTATTTCATGTTGATAATTTTGTGCATATGTTATCTATGCATTTTGTGGCACCAGTACGTTATATGACGTTGCCGTGCGCCTAATCGCACGTGGCGTTGTTGTTGTTATTCTAACGTCACAAGAAGATAACGTTTAGTTTTAGAGTACAATAGTTAACACTAAAGTCAGCAAAACCTTGCCTTCTTTCTATGTGATAATTGACAGCTCATTACATAACACATCATTTAGTACTCGAGCGGTGAGGCCGAAAGCGATAGAGACGCTATTATCCTGACGGAGTCGGGCAGTAAGTCGTCAGCTTTGCGTTATAATAATTGTATTGCGTTTCACGGTGAAAAGGTAAAAAAATAGATATTAAGATAATTATCAGCTTTTCTTCAACTCCCCTTCTCCAAATAACATTTCTTTAATCGAATGACGACCGGTGTGCTGGATGTGTTGCATGACAAAGAACACTAAGCTTCGATATATAACAATATATTTCATTTATATCATTTGACATTGGACCTATAAAACGTAGAATAGTAGACACCTACAAACAATCCTGGTAAACTATGCAAGTATTGATAACTCAAATCAAATAGACTTTTATAGTCTGTTCAAGCATGAATTTCGAATTGCAGTTACAAAAATAAGAGTTTCATCCCACAAATTAGCAATAGAGACCGGCCGGTACACAAATCTAAATCGAGAAGAGAGACGATGCAAAAGTTGTAAAATGACAGCCCCAAGTATGTATCTCTTCTTAAAAGCATATTCCTTCATGAATATTTAAACATCAACCAGAAAAACAACAACAAATCAGACAAATTAGTCTCAACGATAGTAATTCCATTCACAAAATACCATTTTACGGCGGATTCTACCTACTCAACGCACAATAACCACTCCTGGTTGGAATGTAGTTCATACACGTGCAGTATTGCACGAGAATGGCGAGAAAAAGTAAAACAACTTCAAATATTTTTTTTTACCTGGACAAATAAACCTGTACCGATATCTATAATTTAATGGACACAGTCATAATATGCATTATATTGTTTTTGCTGTAAGCATGTTGTAATGCTCAATGCAATAAAATATATTAATTGATTGATTTGAATAAATGGATTCACCAGGCTTTTGTCGTGATGTTTAAGAAGTTCAAATTTAAATAAAGATGTGTATGTTTATGTTTATATATACTTGAACTTTTCAAACATCACGATAATAAACTAGTATTTGAAATAAAATAGACATTTATTTGAAAGTGTTGGTCGTTTAGATCGTTGACGTAATTGAAGTAATTATACTGACCGAACTCTTTGATCTTTTCCTGAAGTTTCCCGATCTTGTTTTTCGTCTCTTTCGGAAAGTCTGCATACAATAACGTGGCATGGACACAAAACACAACACAGTGTATTTTGTCCTTATCAGTAGGCTTTTCCTTATATTTGAGGCTATCTATGTCAATCGGCGAAAGCGGATTGAACTGGAACACACAGGTTAGTGGTTTAAATGGAGGTACATCTGTCTTTAAAATTACATTCTTTTAAATTTGCATTTACGCTGAATCCTGTAATAACCTAACACTTTTGTTTACATTTGATTTTATTGTGTGTAAAATGTAAACAAAAATACGCTTAATTACCCAGGAAGGAAAGTTCGTTTAAATGAATATATATGCAAGAAATATCTTGACTTTATTACGCATTGTGAAATCATTTTGATTGTGTAAAGACTATTCAAAATAGTCTTAGTATTGACCCATCCTTTCTTTTTTATTATTTTCAGAAAATCTATATAGTATTTCAATATAAAGACTGCAAATTTCAATCAATCCGAGTGACTTGATGGTTCTTTCCTAAGTTGCCAAATGAACCAATGGCATAAATGTTATCCCTGTTTTATGTGTTTCAATATAGACACTACACTAGTCTTTGTCTTGTCTAAATGTTGGGCCATATTTCCACTAAAATTAAGTATCATGATGATGTAGTACTTAATACTAGTACAACCATGTCGTAACAAATAATACCAATTCGTGAATTCGTTGGAAAGTAATCAAACTGGAATCTATGTTCAGTGAACATATTTATATGAATTCAACAAGAACGTGACCCCGACAAATTCGTCAAGATGACCACCATGACTACTGTTTTTCAAAATGGACAAAAAGAGTACATATTTTGCAAATGATGATTGTAAATAAACATGTGAAGGAAATCATATGTTTGTTTTGTTTGAAGGCATACATTTGATTCGCATGTCTTCTACATTGTTAAACTCGTCATTTATTGTGAATATGAGAAAACTAATAGAATTCAATATTGTTGACTTAATTTATTATTGTCTGAAAGTGTGAATTATGCATTTGAACTGCCTGTAGTTCATACCAAAGGTATCTGGTTGTTATAGATGTATCTTTAAATCCACCTTTAAAAGAAAGCACAGGCGACTGTATTTCCGTTTTTGAAGGTTATATCACATCATGAGACATAAACTGTCATGTACTTTGACATAATCAAATAGTAATAAATCATATTACCAAATTTTCAAAAATAACAAGAAACATGCTTTGTATTCGTGTTAGATGGGACTAACTAAAATAAATAATTTGAAAAATTTATGATAACAATGAACTTCTAACTTTAAACTTTTTAATATAATGTCAGATAATATAACTTAAAATCAATTACTATAAATTGAACAGAAAAAATTGTACATGTCGCTGCGCATAATATTGAGTTTAATTAAACTAAATTACATCCGTGAATAAGAAATCTGACATTTTATAATCAATTTCATACAATAGTGTAAAACGTGGAACAGACATCAGAAAGCTATAAAATTGTTATATTAATTGCTCGTGATAAAACTTTACATTGTGCTGTTACACCTGTTATATTACTCGTTAGACAGTTGAAGTAAGACTGGAGTAATACACGTCACAGGACTATAGTGTGAATTGCATTATAAAAAAATGCATTTATTTCACTTCATTTGAAAAAGGAAAACAATTTTATAACATCATAAACGAGATACTAGTAGTGAAATCTACACATCTATTAGTAATTTTGACAAAAAGAAATCCAATTTACTTGTACGACTTGTCGCAATATGAAATTAATGGTAAAACAATATTTATTACACCCTTAAGACATTTGTCATGTACTGCCACTGTTTTCTTTCCAACTAAGCAAACTGCCTGTATCTCATTTTGGATTATCCTTGAAACAAATATAATCCTTTAGTTGAACAAAAATATTAAGTACATGTTTAAAATTTGAACGATTATTTTCCTGTCATAATGAAACCATATGTTAGACCAAGAAGAGACATGGTAATGTGGTCAATTAAATGTCATATATTTAGTCCATAGCTGTTGACAGTAAGGTGGCGTTTGTATAAATGTTTTGGTATTACGTCACACTTCATGCAACGTGTATGTATCGTCCTAGGTGTCCTTAGGTAGAACCATCGTCTTACTGCAATCGTACTGGATATAAATAACTATCTCAACAGTGTGCAATTAGTAAAGGTATACTAAGTTAAAACAGGTGCCTTTTTCGGGCGGGCAATTTTGTGCCCCTAAGGCCCTCCCGTGGATAAGACTACTGCTGACGTATTTTGCTTAATTCTATAACCAAGGCGTCGATCGCGCGGTTTCCCCGCTTGACATTGACACAATCACCTT
This sequence comes from Nuttallia obscurata, assembly GCA_032358795.1. Classification (NCBI taxonomy): domain Eukaryota; kingdom Metazoa; phylum Mollusca; class Bivalvia; order Cardiida; family Psammobiidae; genus Nuttallia; species Nuttallia obscurata. Next base: position 7,228 of record JAULCC010404310.1, on the reverse strand, counting down.
AAAAAACTGACATCATACAAATGTCTTGATGCTCAAATTTGTTCACTTCGTATCGTTAACTGACAACAAACAACTATACTAATAACAAATTCACTTGATATAAAAGATATAATATCGCTAACCTATAATCTCCTGTTCAAATCATGAAACCCTTTGAGGTTCATCAATTGATAAATACTGATAGATGACTTTTACGTCATTGATGTTTCGTGTAAACTATCTTAACCCGATGCATGCTGGTCAAAAAAGAAGACTTTTAAGTTATCACTTTTAAGTGTATGAAGCGGGACATAAATCTAACTCAAGGGTCGCAATTTAAAGAAACTAGTTCAAGACCTGCAAATAATGTTATGGACAAAATATCTAAGTTTAGCTAGTATGGTTTCAGAGAAGGAGACTTTTTTCAGTTTGCACTTAATATGTCTTTGTGAAACTAGCCCCGTCCCTTGACAGGCATGTTTTTTACCCAATCAATTTTGTTTGAAGGAATATGACAGAGTGTTACATGTATCAAATGAACATTTCTGAGAAATTTTTACTTTGTCGGGCCAGTAGTTTGTAAGAAAATTTTCAAAGTTGTCCATGTAGCCATATAATGAAAACTAGTCCGCTTCCTGGCGGTCATGTACTTTTTCGAAGAAATATGGCTTGTCAAAAAATAATAAAGGATATTGTTTTGAAATTATTTTGACATTAGGCTGGTAGTATCAGAAGGAAAGATTTCAAAAACTTTCTATTAACGCATATAGTGAAAACTAGCGCCGACCCTGGCAGCCATGTTTTATAGCGAGCATATATGACGACGAATTTCATGAATGGTTACTTAAGGATACATTTTGTGAAATAATTTTTCTATTAGCCAAGGGGTTTCTGAGAAGAAGTTTGTTTTTATGTTTTCCTTTCAGTTGCCATGGCAAGCAGAGTTCTGCATGGAACTAACTATAACTGAATCTGGTAAAGAATAAACTAAGTAACATTCAGGGGAAGTTTAGTTTAAATTGGCCAATCAGTTAAGAAGGCAATGTTGCTCGAAAGAAAATGTTAACGACATATGGACAACAGAAAAACCCCTATCATAACAGCTCACTCGTGAGCAATTCGTGCTCAGCTGAGCAAATAAGGGTTATGCATACTGTTGTTTCCTGTACACACACTTAAAGATAAACGGTTATTTTTTGCTCTTGTATTACATTTTTATTCTGAAATTGCTCTTCAAATGTTATAGTTACTAAATGTAGTTGTCCAGGCATCATAAGAGAAGTATTCATTTTTAGAACACATTCAATGAACAATAAACAAATGTATCGAATATTTTCATTTTCTTAAAAAAACTATGATATACGAGATGATATAAAAGGATCAAGTGATCCACTTCAGTGGCCATTTTAAAAATGATAACTCAAACGGTATTTTCCTTTAGCAAAAACGTGAAAAGATGTTGTGTTAAAGGTGGTCAATCATACTATTTCATAGTCACAGTTGATGGAAAGTAAGTATAAACAACACAATGAACTATTTTTAAGCTAAATGGTTCATTAACACTGAAACAAAAACCTCTGAAATATTTGTTTTACACTGTCACATATGGGTTTTCTAACTCCGTTGCGCAACCAAGATAGCTTTTTTAAATTCCACGGGAAAATATTCGGCAATGTCTAGAATTCGATTGCGATTCATTCTGTACTTTGAATGAAAAACATTGGATTTAATGCGTATGAATGTAAGATTAAAAGTAAGGTAATATATTCGGGTGGCCATTTTGAAAAGGGCAATCATGGCAGCCTTCCTTAGCATGTCGAGGGCTCTCGTTTCATTTTTATCAAGATACACATGTAGAGCACGTATGTCAGGTTTGTTCCCTTTCCCATAAATATCACGACAATTTCACGATATTGCAGGACTATACCTTGTAATTTGCTTTTACATTCCCCTTCACCAAGTGAGCCAAGTCTTCCACATTAAATCCACCCTCTTGCGTTGGTTCAACTCCCATGCAATCGAACAGTCGAAAATTGTTTAACAATCCGGTGGCAGTGAATTTCGAGAGCTGCAAAATGTATCAACAGGAATAGTCATGTTATTTTGTTTTGTTTGAAGTTGTTTATTTTAGCTCGATTATGTTGAAAACCAATGGAATGTAGAAACACTGACGACTCTGCTTCCTGGCTAGAACCAGAACTTGATGTATGTTAATCGCCAGGAGAAAGGCCCCCTTCAAGACTCGAACCCGTAAATACCTGAGCACAAGGTGGACACAATATCCACTACACAACTGTACCTCCTTAAATGTTAGTTAAAGGTTAATAACTGTAAACAATCAAAGCGCTCCATTCAGAAACGCATTGAGGTGAAACATATTTTATTTTCATTTATTTTTAATACATTTGTTTTTCGTAATGACAAACTGAAGAAATAAGCTAAACATCAAATTTTCAAACAGCAGTAATACATAAAAGTAGTTCACTGAGAAACGTCAAAGGAAATACATCAATTTCAAAAATGATTAGAAAATGAGCAAGTCTTTAGAATTGTCCACCGGAAAAGAACAAATTGCAGATTAAGAGTGTCGCATATCTTTTATTAGTTTTATGGTCTAAAAGAAAGAAAACTCTTTCTGAGTTGAGCAGTAAATGAGCAACGCAATGTTGAAGGAAGAAAACAAATCACTATAGGTCTATGAATCAGATATAATAATTGGTGCGAAAGCAAATTATTTTTATTTTATTTTACATGGTGTTATATGTTTGTATAGAGTAATCTAAGATTGTATTGTGCCATTAAGTTAGACTAAATGATGTACTTGCATATACATTATTTTCCCTCTATATTTCCTTTCGGTAGAAGGGTAGATTGTCGGTATCCATGATAAGTTGCCTTCATAGTTTACTCTCTATATTACACGTGTACGCTTATTTTTCTGTTTATTTATAGTTTTGTGAGAATTATATTTTCCATTTGTAGTGACTCGTGTAACATCAAAAATTATACGTTAATTACAAATTTATGCTTTATTGTCTTGCAATGATTTTAAAGTCTGCAAGTTTGTATTTACTTCTATGCGTGTTAAGTCGTAGGTTTAAATTTCTGTAAGGTGTCTTTTTGTATAACGTGTCATGTACCGATTCGAATATTTTTGTTGAATGATGCTAGTGAATATATATACATGAATATAATTGACCATTGAAATTATGTATGCGTGTATGTATATATGTATGTATGTATGTTTGTATGTATGTATGTATGTATGTATGTGTAGTGATCTCGGCATTCGTCCATGCTCTAGCCTGCACCATGCTCAGCTTTGGTCAGTGTTTTATCCAGTATCTTGTAGAGACCACACGAGTACCCGGGTAACTAGGCTTTTCTTAGCCTAGTCGTCACACAGAACGGACGTATTCCAACAACCATTGAATAACAACTATGTCTTTACTATGAATCACAATTAAGAGTTAACATATTATCTCCTCTAGCTATAAGTAAATAGCAGAAAGATTCAATAATGGTGGCAGCAGTGTTTTATTTCGAATAAGCTCCGTTGAAAAATCGCTACCCAACAACTTAGGTCAGCCGTCCGGTAGTACCTTCACACCTTTGAATCGAGGAGATAGTTTTTCACTTTGATTTAAATCACTTTTAAATCAAGTTAGGGGTATATTTCGTTTGCTTTTGGTACGAATTTGTTTTTTTGTATTTAAGAGTTCCGTGGCTTATGAAATTTCATGCCATGTGCTTTCGTTTTGAATGAGCATGCACAACCTTTGTATTTTTTAACGGAATTGAAATTTAAATGACACAGGTCGTATAAGCTCAGCCGTCTGGCGCTCTTGTAAGACAGTGTTTCAGTCACTATTTTCCGCCTGTGTTATTTACTGCAAGGGATAGTAGTTATCTGCTGCAGGGGAAAGTTATTAATAAATTATGTACGTTTTATCTAAACGAAATAGGTTTTGTAGGCTCAGCCGTCTGGCGTTCTTATAAGGCAGTGTTTCGGTCTATTTTCATGTGTAGTGTTTACTACAAGGGATAGTATTTGTCTGCCACAGGGGATAGTTATTATTAGTAAATTATGTACATTTCATTTGGACATTTTCGTACTATGAAAACAACTTGTACTACTTAAAGTCTGAATTATGTGTATGACTTGTCCCTTTCGTGTTTTAGTCATACCGCTGAATTAATGTTATGACTAAATTTCTGTTGGAATACTGCTATCTTATTCAATATGGCCTTAGCATCGGAATTGGATGCTGAGCATGAGATAGAAGACCATCTAAGAAGGCAACCACACATAATGGTTAATAATGTAACTGCATTTGAATTAACCATGATGCAAAGTGCAATGTTTGGGAAACCCAAGCCCAAAAAATGCACAGAGGAAGAAGAGATACCTGTGTATGCAGTAAAAAGAAACTGAATACTTATAGGGAGACAAACATACATATCGTAGACCATATAGATACCAATTCATGAAGTTTTTCAGCAACTGAAAGAACTCTGTAAGGCTATGGTAGAGTGCAAATTAAGCCAAGAAGACTAACTGCAAAGGGTGGGACAAACCGCTGCCACCCCTACCCAAGAAGCAGGCCATACGAATACATTGGAAGAGAAGCGGGTCAGAATATGCGATAGTCTAATTATGTCATTTGCTTTGGCTGATTTGATCAGTGCTAGTCCTGCAGTCTAGCATTCTAGTGCAAGCCAGAATCGTGGTATGTCCTCATATCAGCCGGACCCGAGGGAACCACCGGAAAAGACCATTGCGCATAGAAAGTTGTCAACAGAAGATGATATGATTACCCCAAGTTTGGTATGAGAGAGTCAGGGTATTCCTTATAGTACACAGAACCCTAGTAGGTCAATATAGATAGAACCCAAAACCACATTGTCAGTAAGGTATGCCTGTCATTTTACTATGCGGATACGGGTAGAAGAAGTAAAAGTAAAAGCTATTGTTGATACAGCAGCTTAGGTTACCATCATTTTAGATATATAACTCCCTTTGTATTAATTTAAGCCACCAAAACTACGGGAAGTTAAAACTATTAACTGCGGGAAGGGACGTGACAATGTTAGGGTTTGTAGTTGGGCCAGTTAAACTCGAAATTGGGAATAACTGGTACCAAGCAAATGTATATGTAGCACCCATTGACCAGGATATACTACTGGGGTTTGGCATTTTAGTTAACAGAGGTCAAGCTATCCTAGATATGGGAAAGGGTCTATTAATGTCTGGTGATATGCAAATCCCTCTAGAAACTAAGGTGGTGAAGGGTACACCCAGGGTGGCAAAGGTCAAGTTCCTAACACATAGGGTGATACCTCTACACTCTGTAGCCAATGTTGAGTGATGCAAGAATGCAAATCTCCCAGAGTATGTCATAGAACCAGTCGGTAATTTGAATTTGCTTGTGCCATGGGTTGAAAGAGGAGAAGGGATGTGTCTGACAAATCCTAGTGACCGTTCCCAGGTTTTTGTAAAAGGGCACATGAAGGTAGGGCATTTCAGTTTCATGAAATCAATGTTCGACATTGATGATTCTGCTGGTGTACAAAAACACCTAAAGCAGATGTATCCAGCATCCAGTAAAAACTTAACAACGGAATAGTCATAGAAGTTGACAACAGTCGTTAGTTTAGTTTTCAGACGTTTTGTTGCAGATTGGTTTGATCAAGGTAACTTTACTTAAATCAAACATTTGTGGATACTGAAGATGCTGGGCCTGTTAACAAGAATGAGGACATTCCTGTTTGCTTTACTGGTCTGGGAGTATCAGGGTTACCCAACTTGAAGGATCTGTTTATCCTGGTCACAGATGCCCCTGACTTAGCCATAAAAGCCGACTTTCTCCAAGTTCAGAAGGGGGAAGAGAAGGTCATTGCATATGAATCCTATGCATTGACTAGGGAGCAGAGACGGTATTGTGTGACCAGGAAGGCATTGCTTACTGTACAAAAGATACAAGACAGTGCAGGCATTACTTGTTGGGGAGACCATTTATAAGACCATGTAAGTCTGGGATGGTGAATTAAATTTCATTAGCCACAGGGTCAGTTGGCGAGATGGCTGGAGGAACTATCTCAGTATTTGATGGTGTTAAAGCATCATACAGGTCGTGAGCATTTGAATGCTGATGCAATGTCTGGACCGCCGTGCCATCCGAGCGTTGCATGGCATTCAAACCAGGGTTCGCCTGGAAAAACTGCCCTGTGGTGGGTGTCAAATAATATAAAAGCTCAAGAAAATTGGGGTTCCTTTGTAGACCTTATGTAGACGACACAGTGCCATTGTGATCCAGAGCCATGCAAACTTCTGTTTCTGTGGAGGGCCACCGCAGGGACAGAGGGGGTTTGGATAATCATAGGGGCATGAGACAACGGTCTACGATATGATTGATGAAATTTCAGTTAACCAGGTAAGTAATGGTTAGTTTAACAGCAGTACCGAGTCATCAATTCTTGACATTGGGGAGGGCTACATTTCCCAATGTAGTTCTCAAGGTTTGAACTGGGTACCCAGGAAGGAGGTAAGTACTGGGAATGTTGCCGTAGAGACAACATAGTGGACCAAATCTCTTTGCATGTCAGCATCCAAGAGTCGGAGGGTCCCGGTAGTGTAAGCTTAAACCTAGTAACTACTAGGTGAGGAGCGAAAACAGCTTAGAGTTCTCAACAACATAGGATAGACTCACTGTTTCTAACGCCGTCTGGCGGTGGTACAGGTACATTGGCGAATTGGGGAACCTTCCTTGATGGCCATTCGCAGAGACTATCTGAAGAGAATTTCTAAGTAAACCTGTTTGGGGTATCGGGAGTCTTTTGTTATCCGAAGACGTACTCTACACTTGACCAAATACATGATTAAATCAGTCAAGTAGTTCCAGTGGTGGACCTTCATCCTAAGTGTTATGTCACTGAAGGGGATTTCACCGTTTTACAGTAGCTTTTGTCCTAATCCAAGGTAGCTGGTCTGGGAGAAGTTCGGGTCGATCATTCAGAATGCCCATCTACACGGGCATAGCGGATGTTATCTCCTAGACAACAGCTTTACCCTAGGTTTGGTGCGACCTATGGGTACTATTAGGTTATAAGTCTGTAGCCTGGCTGACTTTTAGTCAAGTACTAGTACTGGTTCATCCAGGAAGCTTTTTACAGTTCCTACTGAATTAAGGGAGTATACGTCCAGACAATACATGAGGTTACCCGAGATGTCAATCTTTTCGAATAAGAC
>JAULCC010404199.1:0-10351 GCA_032358795.1 Nuttallia obscurata | reverse complement strand
CCCAGAAAATACCCAAACACATTGCAGTGTAACCTTACATACTCCCCAGAAAATACCCAAACACATTGCAGTGTAACCTTACATACTCCCCAGAAAATACCCAAACACATTGCAGTGTAACATTACATACGCCACAACTGCACGTGGAGATCTATTTCACACAGGTCTTTATGAGAAATCAAATCTTCGCACTCAATACGTAATCCATGACGCTACAATAAATGGATCAGAGCTAAATTCGTTGACGGCACTGGCGCCATTTCTTTACAGCTTAATGTTTCTATATATTATTAGGTTTAACATATTAGCACCAGTTTGGAAAGTACATCGCCTGGAAAACACCAAAGCTTTGTTGGTGTAAGTTTTTCTTGCAAGGTGTTTCATAAGCGACGTGTGGTTTAGATTAAGGAAATTAGATATTATTTTTAGGTAATATTTCAAAGACTTAGCCGTCTCTGGTTTGTTATTGTATTTATAGGCTACAACCTGTGGGCGTGAGTTAGTTGGTGTAATTCGATTTTATAAATTTCATCTCTTAATTATGTTCCTCATATAATTTTCATGACGCATCAATGTAAATTTTGAAGATTTTTATATAAGTACTTGCGTAATGCAGTTGTACACGCTTGTGTGCCTATCAGTCGCATTAGTTAACGATATGTAAGTAATATGATTATCAGAGTTAACTAAAAGAGAAAGGGACAAAGTACAATAATTCACAGTGCATTTAATTTACCTAAATATGCTAGAAAATACTCAAATGGCTTTAAATGATGTCCCTAAATAAAACACGAAAGTTTATTTGCTCTTACGATGTTATGCCCTTTCGCAGTATGTTGAGGGAAACTTTGACTTCACACGCCCCGTTGCTAACACCTTTCTCGCCACCTAAAGAGAAATATTATACATCGTACAAAATAAGTAAATCATCCCATTCAGGAAAATTGTAATACTCAAAGTGAAACGATTGATTACAGAGGAGATAAAGAGGTGACTATTAAAAACACATAAAGTGTAACTACAGTTTATCTTTGTAATTTACATGATAAACCAGTGCGCATTCATCGAGCCCATGGGTATTTGAGTACATTTAATACCACACAGAATGGGCCTATCAACTTTGTGGCTTAGTGTCGTAAAAGACATTCGGATAGATGCTTTTCATTCAGTGGTAACATTCAACTGTTAACACTTATGATTAAAGAGTTAATCGGCTTAAACGTGCATTCTCTCGGATTATAATTTCCTTGTATTGCCACCAGTCAAAGAACCATTGGATAATTAATAACCCTCGGATAAATAAGGTCACCGGATGGATGGATGTTATATTCTTTCAAAGAGTGGTTGTTAACATACTTGAATACTTGTTTTAAACAGCTCAAACAGTAATTGATATGGAATCTTGATAATCAACGAAAAACGATGGGTTTCTAAAATGCACGCACAACAGAACAAAAAAATGTATCATTTTAAAAGGATGAAACACAAAAATAACTCTGCCAAACCAATCATGTGGACAAATATTTCATTCGATACTGAAACTTACACCATCAGCGTAAAACTTTGTGTATCTTAAAACTGTTAATTTATGATAGTGTATATTAAAACTGACTTACTTTTTTATTACAGTGTACATTGTATATTAAAAACGATTGTTTTATATCAAAGTGTATATCAAAACTGACTTTTTTTTTCATTATAGTATTTTTAACATTGACTGTTTTATATTAAAGTGTATATAAAAACTGACTGTTTTAATTATAGTGTATAATAGCACTGACTGTTCTCTATTAGCATATGTATTGATTAATTGATTGAGTTGGGTTTAACGGCACCGCGACACATAGCATATGTATTAAAACTGACTGTTTTTTGTTATTGTGTGTATGAAAACTGACTGTTTTTTATTATCGTGTATATTAAAACTGACTGTTTTATGTTATAGTGTATATTAGAACTGACTGTTTTTTATTATCGTGTATATTAGAACTGACTGTTCTTTATTATCGTGTATATCAGGACTGACTGTTTTTTTATTATAGCGTATATGAAATCTTTCTGGGGTTTTTTATTATAGTGTATATTAGAACTGACTGTTTTTTATCATAATTGATATTAAAAAATGACTGTTTTTTCATTATCGTGTATATTTAAACTGATGAGGTTTTTTATTATTGTAGATATTAAAACTAACTGGGTTTTTTCCCCATTATGGTGTAAATTAAAACACTGGCTTATAAAACTCTGCTGCAGTATTGACACAAAAATTGAATCATTGTGGTTTGATATTCATCAGCCGATACGAATGCACCTTGAGATGTGGTGGCGGTAATAATGTGTGTGTGTGTGTGTGTGTGCGCGCGGATGGGGTGAGGGAGGGGGGTGAAAGGGGTAAGTGATGGTATCTGATGCACACACGACTTCCGCCTACAGTGAAGGATTTCCTGCCATTTTCTTGGCGTTATTTCCAACTGTTCTTCTCACTTTCTTTAATACGATTTCCCACAGACGACGTGAATGGCCCCGTTCTATATAAACTTATTTATAGTATGTCGTTCCATGACAACAATATATATAGATTATTTCTTCATCCAGCAGTGGCTGCGTTTGTTCTTGGAAATGGACAAAACCTACGTCACTGCTATCCCTAGCCTGATCGTAAGTGGCGACTAATAGCGTTTAAAAGAGTGGAGTGCTATAAGGTCAGTTCTGTAAGAACAACGTTTAAACACAATAGCTTTTATTTTGTCATAACGTCAGTTGTGTTAGAAATACATATGGACACAAAGGTAAATGTAAAATATGTTAGGAAAACATATGGACACAATTGTCAATGAATGCCATTAAGTCAGTTTTGTGAGGAAAAAGTATGAACGTAGTGATTAATGTCATTACGTAAGTTGTGTAGGGAAAAGAACGGACACAATCGTAAATGTGTTAGGAAAACGTATGGACACAAAAGTAAATGTCAAATGTGTTAGGAAAACGTATGGACACAATAGTAAATGTCAAATGTGTTAGGAAAACGTATGGCCGTAAGAGTAAATGTCAAATGTGTCAGCAAAACGTATGGTCGCAATGGTAAATGTCACATGTGATAGGAAAACGTATGCACACAATAGTAAATGTCAAATGTGTTAGGAAAACGTATGGACACAATAGTAAAAGTCAAATGTGTTAGGAAAACGTATGGCCGCAATGGTAAATGTCAAATGTGTTAGGAAAACGTATGGCCGTAAGAGTAAATGTCAAATGTGTTAGGAAAACGTATGGCCGCAATGGTAAATGTCGAATGTGTTGGGAAAACGTATGGCCGTAAGAGTAAATGTCAAGTGTGTTAGGAAAACGTATGGACACAATATTGAAAGTCAAATGTGATAGTGAAACGTATGGCACAATGGTAAATGATAAATGTGTTAGAGAAAACGTTTGACACAATAGTATTGTACAATTGTACAATACAAACAGTTATCACGTCAGTCTATGGTAGATTATCATTGCTCTTTATTGTTATGGATTTGCTTGTTTCTGTTAACCATTACACTTTCGAAATTGTTTACAACTGTATATTTCAAATTAAACAGAACAGATAATATGCTTTTCAGTTAGACTTATACATAGTAAATGGTGCCGTGAACTATCTGCCGTGATGTAATTGTTACCCTGGTGTTACAAATGCTGGTAATAGCTCGTGAATTTAAGTTTATTCAAATGTCGACATCATTTAGATATCAGATATTCTCTCTCAGTGCGTCCTTACTTGTTTAAAAGGGTTTTTCGCTGAAACTATTTCTTAGATAAAAAAATAAACTCGGCGATTATAACATCGCAGAAAACACATTTCCGTATATACTTTAAAATGCACCAGTCTTAATAAATTAACCTCTTTGTATTTTTCAGTCTGTTTACAACTATGCAAAGGTGAATTGTAAATGTCACGGCGTTTCCGGTTCCTGTAGTCTCAAGACATGCTGGCAGCAGCTACCAACTTTCAGAGAAATCGGCGAGCGACTGAAGGAGCGGTATGACGGGGCAGTAGAAGCTAAATTCAACAAACGGGGAACAAAACTGAAACGAAAACATAAGAAGTATAATAAGCCGACAGCAGAAGATCTTATTTACATTAAAGAGTCCCCGGACTATTGTCAAGCGAGTAAAGAGACAGGGTCCTTAGGGACCACAGGGAGAGAGTGTAATAAGGGATCAGACGGTATGGACGGTTGTAACTTGATGTGCTGTGGAAGGGGTTACAACACCTTTAAAAAGACTTTGGTTGAAAGATGCAACTGCAAATTTGTGTGGTGTTGTTTTGTACAGTGTAAAACATGTGAAAGTGTCAAAGATGTGCACGTCTGTAAATAAGGGCCACATCTATACTCAGCAAAAGTAAAAGGATTCTACCTCACTTTCATGGAAATACTTATTCGGTCAGAAATAAATCAAATTTAAAAAAAAATTCTATTATTTTTGCATTCTGCAATTAACAAAATCTAAATTAATTGATAAGGGTACAAAACAATATTGAAACTTTTACAACATTGGCCCTCAAACACAAAAACAACTGTATGGGAAAATGGGAGTCATTGCTTTTAAACAAAGTAGTCCCAGGATAACGTTTTTGAATACGGATAGCACCATTCGTTAGTGGGTTATACCTTTGAATTTTGATAAAACTTATATTGGAATCAAAACTTGACATTGAACATGATTTTCGCTTTCAATATTGACATTCTGCGGGATATGTAAGCATATCGCATTTGTCGAAGTACTTTGTACAATGTTCAACCAGTCTCAAATGAATCTCATGAAGAAATCCGGGAGAAATTCAAAATGGTACAAGACAGTATTTTGTTTTCTTTCAGACATTAAAGTTACTCAACATGTATATATTGTCGCACTGCCAGCCACCCCGCGTGTGAGCCAAATTATTACAAACATTTAGCTTTTGTCTATTGTCAGTTGGATTTTACATGCAAATATGAGCCTGTGTTTGAATTGAACAGGGAACACACGTTGATATGTTTCTTGTTGAGTTTTCTTTCATATGACCTTACTTTGTTTCTTTCCAAGTCAAATTTACTGAAGTTTCTGTATTTTTCTCTAAATGCTTAAATGAAAAAAAGAGAGAATACCTTCGTAATTTTTATCCGTTTTTAGAATTTACAAGAAACTGAAGGCAGACCTTTACTTTTGCTGAGTATATACATATGTGTCGCAATCTATCTATATATATATATACAATGAAGTACAACGAAGAAATACAATATGAGATTGTAAGTGGAAAAACGAAAGTTGTGCTATACTGAGAGCACAATAAAGTGATAACTGCAATCAGTTATATAGCACCGAGAGTTTTAAACTGTGTGGCCTTGCCACTACAAAATATAGCTTCTTTCGATGGATTGTCCACAAATCGGCTGTTTATGGTCGGAGATTGACTTTGGACACGTGATACGTGACACTGTGATGACAAATACTAACGTAGGAACAAATCAGGTTGTGTGACAGACTTCCTCACTTGTAAGACAAAAGTGATAACCCATGGCCAGTGAAAACAAACGCTCCCTTAAATTGGATATAGTGCAATACAGCGCTACACAAAACTGTTCTTGACTCAATGTGGAAAAGAACACCCGGAATTTCAACGACAGTGTGTGTACATGCGCTATGAAAGACTAAATTATTAATGTGTAGATATTGTTGTTGCAAATGCATAGACATTGTTCAGAGTGTGTTATTGTATGAACAGTATATGACAGTTAAGATAAATTATCTTACCATTGTAATGAAGTCAATCAGTCTGTTAGCTGCTTGAGTTCAAATGTAAAAGACGAATCCTAGTTCACTGTATATAATGGGGTCCTCATTACGTGAAATTAACAAAACATTTCAGAAAACATCTCCTATGCAGTTATCGATATGGTCCATCGGAACGTAAGGAAGGGCCTGCTATAATACATGCAGCGAGTTGATACGTGTATCTCCCATGTAAGCCGTTTCGCAGACATAATACTGTTCAGGCTTTGTGGTGAAGAACGTTTGTGGTGAAATTAGAAATACAGTGTTCAGGTGAACAGCTCTCTAAACAGGGTCAATAGTGTGTACATGTGTGTATATATTTAAATCATTTAACTGAAGTGAAGCACTGCATTTTCTCGGGATATATATATATATACATTTTAATATGGCTAATAGAGATAGTATTTTGATGAATGGTGAATTTCATCTTTGTTTTCTAATTTTGAAGTCCACATCAATTCAGGATCCATCCCAACAGTATCCCCAATCTTTAGCATGATGAGGTGATGTAGTTTGCTTTTTCTGGTAATGTAACTAATGTATTTGTGTCCGGGATAATATCAAATATCCGAAATGGTCGCCAATTCCCAAAGGTACAATTTGTCGTTTCATCGTTCGTATTACAAACGGCATGGTTAAGCCAAATTAAAGATTACAGTTAGGTTGGTTGAACATAATCATTAGTGTGACAAACTCTCCAGGGAGTATTATTGACAATTTTCCTGAGAAACGCTGTCTGGTACAGTAAATATTTAATTATTACCTTAATTTACTTAATTAAAGCACTCATAAATACTACTAGAACAGACAGGATTTCCAATGCCGGTTGAAAATCCAAGTTCACAGGCAGCACACATATTTCTATTGAGAGTGTCTATTATTTTGTTCTGGGTTCGCAAATAATTGGTAACTTGGGTAAAACTGTTGTGTTTTCCAAGACGTAGGCGTTCAGTCGGCCTCTTTTCAAATCAGGACAATATCATCCATGTGTTATCAAGAAAACCGAAACATATTGCACAAGTACTTTTAATAGACATTGCCTCTTTGTCAGCCATTATTTACTCTTAGGCTAGTACTGTAAATAAAAAGAGGGATTTAAAAACCAATAGCATGTCATACGTACTATATAAAAGGAGAAAATACCTTTTACTAATATCGTAACATACTTTGTTATTTTCTCTTGATCGATTTGTTCTAGTTGAAACATAACATCTTCAACCAATACGATCGCATGAGAAATATGCGTGTAAGGATAAATAATCGCTTATATGTGTACCGACCAACATGCTTGGATATGTCTGATTTTAAGACATTAGGCATTTTCAAAGAAACTGACCACATTTGTATCATTTTCGACATAAAAAGCATCGTTCTGCAAATGAATAAGGCAAGTAGTTAGGATATATCATTTCATTGATATTTATTACATTTACGCAATCATTTTCAATGTACAAAGAAATAATCAAGTGGGGCATAATTGAAAACACATATGATTGGTTTTTATAGAATACTTGCTATTTTTAGACTTTTATAAGGATGAATGAAATTCATGGTTATGTCATCATTTTGCTCGACCTGTTTTGTTGTGCCATCTCATTCCGTGTAAATTTCATTCATTGATGAATTGGATGCTCATTGTTTCAAAGGGTTTATATTTATACTTGGCGACGCTTGTATTTGAATTACCACTTACTTTATCAGGTTAAAGCTAGATTGATACTGTCATATATCTGTAAATGAGGAAGTTGTATTGTTTTGTACAGACTGCTTTTATAAAGAAAAATCAGAATTAATTTAAACTTCTCCGTTTATTGGTGAGAAATACGTCAACTTAATGTAAAGAACAATGGCATCGACGCATAGAATTACATTTTTTATCTGCAGACACCTGAGGCTGAAGAAAATGAGTAGAGTCAACTTCAGATATGAGCATATTTTATTTGCTTGTTGGATACATTCATTTTAGCTCATTTCATTGAATCAAATGTCACGTGGGTAACACACCTATTTGACGTTACATTTCCACACATATCATATTGGTTTATTTGTTAGTGCATATTCCTTGTTGTTATTTTGTTCTGATGATGAATATATTTCTAAAATGTTGTTTAAAAAATCATTGACCCATAAAACTTACACTGCACTTCAATAAAAATAAAATACCAAGAAAAAATGCTTTTATTGTTTCTTATTTATTCCAAGATGGCCTTATTCTTACAAAATGAAAAGTTCTAATACACACCAAAGGTCAAGAACTAGACCTCGATCACACAAACAAATTCTTGTATTATAAAGTCAACAAAAAGATAGTTACTTTGTAACTGAAAAACTAATAGTTGCGCAATTGGTACCTCAAAAAAGAGATGTATTATCCTCAGTCATCAAAAAAGAGGTGTGTTGTCCTCAGTCATCAAAAAAGAGGTGTATTGTCCTCAGTCATCAAAAAAGAGGTGTATTGTACCTCAAAAAAGAGATGTATTGTCCTCAGTCATCAAAAAAGAGGTGTATTGTACCTCAAAAAAGAGGTGTGTTGTCCTCAGTCATCAAAAAAGAGGTGTATTGTCCTCAGTCATCAGTCAGATTCTAGTGTATATCTGGTAACCTCAGCAATAGTAGTACTTGATAACCAAACCAAAATTGATGCTGACGACGATGATGTTTGTCCATCGCTCACCAAAGATGACAAAGATTTCGAGCAGTTATTGATTCTTGTGTGTTTGGAGATTACTCATAATGCCAATCAGGGTATGAAACTGCCCCCCATCCCCCGCCGCGCCCACACTAACACACATGATATGTACAACAATTCGTTTGTTATTGTTTTTAAAACCGCTCTCGTTTGGCGGAACTGAAGTTTCCTTCTACTCTTAAAAGTTTTCAAGCCCTGATTTATAGCAGAGTGCAAAAATGGTCGATCGTGTGCTAAGTTGTCCTACGGGCCGCGTGTCTACACAACCCAAAATTTACAGATGGATACCTTGAAACTGTCTTCACATATAACATTGACCTCCAGTATCGCTTCAGCCGATAGTTCACCTTGTGAAAGCTTTTTGGGCTCGCGCATCTGATATGCGGCAGACGGGGTCTACCCGACGAACCAGATACTACTGCGAGTGGTATAGACTGAAGGGAGGTTATCCCGTAATAGAACTTCAGAGTCAGATACTAAATATCGTGCAACTTGATTTAAAGCAGTCTATGCAGGAAAGTCATGTGGAGTGTTTTCAGTGTTGTTTATAAAGTCCAATACACTCATATAGTAGGTTAGTGATGACGACTGGCTTGTAAACTAGTAGCATGATTAGTTCAAAGTTATCACAGATTCTAAAATATTAACCGCATGCTTGGTGTTTATTTATAGCGCAGTCATCGGCAAGGAGAATATCACTGTTAACGGTAGTGTTCATTTTGGTAAGAGAATTCGATCGCCGTGGCCCGTGGCCGAGAGGTTATGGTCATTGACTTGCAACTTCTCAGCCCCTCACCGCTGTGAGTTCGAATCCCAGCCTAGGCATTTCAGATTTTTAAAGTGAGGAAACCTTCCAGCTGGCTTGCGGTAGGTCGATGGTTCTGCCAGGGTCCGCTCTGTGCCTAAAATAGAGTACAGGGGTCCCCCGGGGTCTTCCTCCACCTGTAATGAGCTGGACGTCACGATATGACTGAAATAATGTTAAAGCGACGTTAAATTTCTAATAAATAAAACAAGCGCCTTAGGTTTTAAAAGTATCCCGTCTATGTGATACCAACAGAACAACATTGGAGCTATGACATAGTCTTGTTTGACACCGTTGCTCGTTGGCAAGTCGTAGGATCCATCACCACTGTCTAAGACACAAGCCAACGACGTCAAACAAGGCTAGGTCCTAGCTCCAATACTGACGACATCATAAAACTGGCGGATAATGGTGATAAATCGAGAAGGACATCCACATTTAGCCATAATTCTCAACAAATGCGCCACTCCTGACAGTATCGGCCGAATGCCTTTTGTGGACATAATTATGTGATGCAAAGTTTCAAGACATTTATCTTTGAACTTAAGGGCAGTAGAAACATGTCGTTAGAACCACGACCAACTCCACAACCGCATTAATTTTCTGGTAGAAGACCGTCTTTAATGTGCATGATGAGGCTGTTGTGGAGCATTTAACACACGACTGCCTTTTTCTGTTCTGCTTGCATAAGTGTACAATGCTTGCAGCCTTGAACCCTTGCGGTAGAATGCCTTTATCCTAGAGGAAAGGTACATTCTAATGCAACTTTTTTGTAACAAGCGTTTTGATTGGTTAATCTGTCTAAATTTGCGGCATGTAAATCTACGATCTACTGTCGGAAAGCCTAATCAATATTCAGAACGTCAAAATGACGTCACAGAACTGTTTGAATGGAAGAATAGGGATAACCGCGCCGTCCTTGAAGATTTGCCGACGTATATCGGTGGTTTATATGTCGCAAATAACCTTTTACATGCTCCTCTAACGCGTCGCATGTAAAACTAAATTTGCGACATATAAACCACCGATATACGTCGGCAAATCTTCAAGGACGGCGC
>JAULCC010404198.1:0-19076 GCA_032358795.1 Nuttallia obscurata | reverse complement strand
CTCTTCTGTAGAGAACTATGGTTCTTTAACATGCCCAGTGTAAAGCACTGATACACGTGGGGGCTGAACCCCGGCCGATCACTTAAAGCGAGCCTTAGATTTGGCTGACACAAGTTTCCTTAATTTCCATATTACCAGAGGCTACCCCAATCAAGTTTCTGGAATCATCATTTCTATAAAATACCAGTATAAAACGGAAGCTTCCCAAAGCCCCATAGATTTGAGATAACTTAATGGCAAATCCAGTCATTTATAGGGGGAGTTGATCATCTAACTTAGGCAGTCTCAGACTCTGTTGAGTAGTCTAGTTTTCATAACACCTTACTTTTAGACCTGTTTTGTATAAATGTACAGAGTATACCTCTAAAGCTATTTTCAGTTTAATTCAAGATAAGTTTTTTATGCCCCTGGCATCTATAAATGTGGGAGGCATATAGTTAACCAGATTTTACCATTTCCTCTAGCATCAACACCACTTGTTTGAATGTTTTAAATTGTTAAATGGTTGTTGCTTTGGACCATTCCTGTCCACATATAACACCCAACATTCATTTGACATTTACCTAATTTGGACTTTGAAAAGATTAAAAATATGATGTCAAGGATGCCATTGGGGAGCTAAGCATTTATTGAACGTGGCATTCTTGTTTTCATTAAAAATCGGACAAAGTATTCTTAGAATCAGGAAAATATAATTCATTGTTAAGAATAATTACACAGACAACCAATAATGGACCAACTTGATTAATCCGAACACCACTTTACTGAAATAAACATTTGTAAGAGCTTGCAAAAATATTTTGACTGCTTATCCATAATCATTACTGAGGAAATTCATTTGAGCAGTTATTCTTTTTGCTTCACTGATTCACTGTGTGAAGAAAGAAAGTCAGTAAATTCCCTTTCAGGCCTTCATGGATGGTTTGACTCGATAAAAAGATTCAAATTCTT
This sequence comes from Nuttallia obscurata, assembly GCA_032358795.1. Taxonomy (NCBI): domain Eukaryota; kingdom Metazoa; phylum Mollusca; class Bivalvia; order Cardiida; family Psammobiidae; genus Nuttallia; species Nuttallia obscurata. The sequence goes on along the minus strand of JAULCC010404198.1, from coordinate 18,125 downwards.
GTTTAAGGATACACCATAACATGTCTGATAAATCTCCCGATAAAGCTTCAAGTGCATGGAGAGATAAAAATGTCAATAAATTGTTATGATAAAATGTAAATGTATTGCCCAATAGAGGTATTGGTATATCTTTGTGGGCTTCGTTTGTAGGGATATGTCCTAAATCAGACTTTAAATACAGCTCTGTTGACATTGCTGGAGTTTATTCACATTCTTCTTACCTTTGAGGTTCTATTTCTCATGGCAGGCTGTACAGTTACAGTTGTCATTTATTGAACCCTTGTGGGTCAAAATCAAATAAGACGGGCTGCAGCCTGGCTTCACCTAAAAACTACAGAGTCATGCACAGATTGGTCAAATAATGAATATTGGGGGAAAAAAATCAAAATGAAAACTGACTTGCCTTAGTTTCCTTTTAGGCCTTAAAATAACTATTGAATTATATAAATGACTTCTATATCACAACAATGTTTCATAAGTTTAGCAATCAACAAACTGCTGGAACACTTATTTTATGGAAATAAAACCCTGAAATTCCAGCAGAAATTTGAAAACACTCATTGAGAGAAGCTTCATCAGTACTTGCATGATTGTTTGGTGTCTAGGCTGGCATCTCACTGGTACATCAACACTGAGTGGCATTTTTGATAAAACTTTATAGGATTTCTTTTGGATAGAGACTGTGTCACAGAAACTTAACGTTGGCTATAACTTTGCCATTTATTAACATTTCTTCTTAAAACTTTTAAAATTATATATTGCTCATGGCAACAGGGTCATGATGATGCCAAATTCTTTAGCTCAAGGTCATATTTGACAGAGTTATGCCCCTTTTTGTAATCAAATTTTGTTATGAAAACTTAACACTGGATATCACTTTGCCATTTAGATACATTTCTTCTTCAAACTTTCAAATTGTATATTTTCATATTATTATTATGTTATCCCCCTTTTTTTAGCTCTACTGGACATAGGCCAGAAGAGCTTATGTCATGTAGTGGAGTGTTGTCCGTTGTGCATCCATTAACCATTGTTTCTTTACGCGATTAATTCTTTAGTTTTTATTATATCTAAATCAAACTTATGCAATAGTTAGATATCCCTGCGAGCTTGGTTCCTTTCAAAGACAAGACAGATCTGCCCATGCATGACTTGATTATGGCCCTTGAAATTGTCAAAAATGCCATAATACAGCTTGTATATGCTATAGAGCTCTGTTTCTTTTCTGATTTTCATGACACTTGTACAGTAGTTAGATATCAATGAGTTCACAGTTCCTTTTAAAAACCAGCCTGATCCGCCCATGCACAACTGAAATATGGCCCTTGAAATTGCTTTTCAAAATTGCTATTTTACAGCTCGTTTCAATAAAACCTCCATTTCTTTTTTGATCTTCACCAAAATTATACAGTAGATAGATATAAATGAGAACTGGGTTCCTTTTTAAAATCAGCCAGATACACCAATACAAGACTGGATTATGGCCGTTGAAATTGTAAAATTGCTATAATTATACACCCCCAAATAAAATTTGAAGTGGTTAAACTGGAATCAGTCTGGCGCTCTGTCAGCAAAATTTTGTCCTGTGAACTCCTCCATCACTTTCAGTGTGATTCACTTGATTCTTGGCATAATTATTCACTAAGAGCAGTACCTGTGCAAAATGCAAACTTCACGCTTGTTCACACAAGGATTACAGAGTAATTGCTCCTAAATAAACATGAAAAATCTTGTCCGGCAAACTTCTCCTTCACTTTCAGTCCGATTCACCTGATACTTGGCATAAATATTTATAAGGAGCAGTAGATGTGCTAGACACAAATTTCATGTTTGTTGGTGCAAGGATTATGGAGTTATTGCCCTTGAATCAACTGGAAAAGTCTTGTCCAGGGAACTCCTCCTTCAGTTTTAGTCAGATTCACCTGATATTTGGCATGGCATAAATATTGATCAAGCACAGTAGATGTGCAAGACCCAAATTTTATTTTTGTTAACGCAAGGATTATGGCATTGCCCCTGATTTTACTTGAAAACTATTGTCATAATATCTTATGTTGTGAGGAAACTTTGAACATTCTATGATGCCTTTGCATTACATCTTTTGCTTCCTGATACAGACATTGTGGAGCGGGGGTATGAATCACCATTAGTAATAGTAATTTCAAATTTCTGGATACATTTAAATGTGGAATGTTGGCTCTGTGCTTTTCAGAAACACATTAATGAAATCACTACAATTTGTGTTGACAAAAACAGGAAGGGGCGGGGTTATTGGTTTTTGTGACAAAACTCGTCTGTAATTCAGCTTGTTTACACAATTAAGTCTTCAAATGTTTACAGATCTTCACCAAACTTAGACAGTAGTTAGATATTTATGAGTGCTCAGCTCCTTTGTAAAATCAGCCAGATACATCCATGCCTGACTGGATTATCTCCCTTGAAATTGTCAAACTTGCTATAATTCAGCTTATTTACGTGATAAAGTCTCCATTTTTTTTCCGATCTTCAAAAAAATTAAATAGTAGTTGCAGTTCCATTAGAGCATGGTTCCTTTTGAAAGTAAGGCTGATCAGCTCATGCATGACTGGATTAATATGGCCCTTGTTTATTCAAACTAAAAACAAAAAGGCAAAACAAGGCAAGCCAGTAGAGCACAGGTCCTCATGGGCCTCTTGTTTAGTTAGATTTCAGGATTTTCTGACAAAGTACACATGTTCTACTGAACACCCATTTAGTTTGTAAATTCAAATCTAAAAGATTGTTTTAAAAAAGTAGGTTATAGGGAGGGCAGTGAACCTGATATCTGATGTGTTTTGCCTTTTAGAGGAGAGACATACTGGTATATGAGTTTATAACTTGTCAGAAAAAAGATATGAAATGAAATTTACAGGATGAATCAGACTCTCGATAAATCATGAGCTTAGTTGGTATATGGATTTGTAGGCCAATTGTTTGACCATGTAATAAAAACTAGTTTGATGCTTGTTATATACGAGGGCTATTATTGGTTATCTTTGTATTGCAGAAAGAAAAAGTAAAAGATGTACAACCAGTGTCCGACGGCGATTATTGCCGCTCGGGAAGATGAAGCCCTTACCCATGGTCAGGTGCTGTATGGGCTGGTCAAGCCCACAAAAAAGATGGATCAAGTTGAGTCCACAGCTGCTATGGTCAATGTTATACCAAAACAACGGTTAGTATCTCAGCAGTGGTCAGGACGAGCAATTATAACACAGATTTTTCAAGTTTATTTTTATTTCATTTATGTCAATGATAATTATAATAAGTCAGAATTATTTTGAGAGCATATAAAGGAACAGAATTGATACATTCATTTACATCATTTTGCTTTAATGTTCAACCTCATAAAATGATTTATTAAGACTTTGAAATTCCCTAGATCATATTTAAGGCTGATAAATCTATTTCATTATTTGAAATGACTGGATATTTGATAACAGACTGTTGAGTAATTTTTAGGGATGGCAACGAATATCTGGATATCCAAATATCTAGTTTTTTTCAATGGATATCCGAATATCATTTTGATATCCGAATTTCAGAAAATAAAAAAAGGTAATTGCTTTTTTCCTTTTTTAAAACATCATGTAAGTGTTTGAAAAATATCTCAAATTCAACAACAACAGTTAAAGACAATCGTTCGTGAACAGTTTGTTTACCTGCTGTTTGCATATTGTGACTGTGTCGGGGAGATTATCAGTTTGCTGCATTACAACATGCGGACCCCTAACAAATACATTGCTTAATCATCTGTTTGTTTGCATGTTGTGTTTTGATAACGATTGCCAAAGTTTATCACTTGTGGCACTTTGTCTTAATCCTACAGTCCCTAACTCCTTACTACCCTCTTCCAATCAAATGAAATATAACAAATAACAAATATCAAATGATAAAACATTTAATTTATTGCATTCCCTTTCATCATAAGTGGCAGCCATGTTTCAGACCGAACCAGAATAAGAACAATTTCTTAATGTCAAGTACTACTCAGACGCAAAGATAGCCATAATGCCGGCAGTTTTTTACCTTCAAGCAATAGAAGTTAAATTTAATTTAATTCAATTAATCAATTATATGATAGAAAATGATTTTACAAAATTGTAAACTGACAACTTTATTGTGAATTTTTATTTAACTGAATGACCAATTCGAAAGAGCTAGTGTTCACCGTTGGTATATTTACAATTCCAGACATACAGTTATGCCACTGTTACTACTATGTCATGCATGTTAACTTTTTTCCCAACAGAATTTACATCATGGAGAGCCCTGAGGAAATAAATCTGTTCCTATCAGAGCTGAATAAACGACCCTTGGTGTTACAACCATCTGCCTACATAGGACGTGGTGTAGCTGCAATAGGCTGTACTTTTTGTACAAATGAAGGTGAGATTCTGAGGAGACTGTTTTAAGATCATTCCCAAGATGTGTATGGAAAAATAGAAGCGCAACAGTTTACAGGAATCTACCAGAGTCTGCCTAGATTAACAGGAATCTCTAATTTTTTACTAAGATTTACCAAATATTCAGCTTTCTCTTGTACTTAAAAGAATAGTAATTTATTTGACATAAAGGAAATTTGAATAAATGTTAATGAATGATTAATAATTATATCAAATATAAGTTCATTATTTCTGTAACTTATAGAAAATATATCAGTTGTTCTCTTTCAATTACATTTGATTTGATTTACAACCTGTCTGTGGAGCAGAATATTTTGCTATTTTTGACCTGGCCCAGTGCTTATAAATACTTCATGTTGAGTATGAGAAAGTACTTGAGCATCTGATTGGTCAGATTTGCGTTTGTCCTCAGATTCTGGCAATCCTCAGAATTTGAACCTTTTGCAGTCACTTCAAGACACAATAATTTTACAAACATATATTCATATACGCAATTCTGTTGTCGTAAATGTGCCCAAATATGGGCACTAAAGTTATATTCTGTACATGGTGTAAGAAATAAACACTGAACTTTTAGCATGGAGTCCATTTCAAAGTTTTATAACCTCAGGGTCTGATGTTTGAGAACAGTCTCATACTCGAGGTAAAATGTTTATAAGCTCTAGGCCATGTCTTCTTTGAAAATCCTGTATATTACCGTAGAATGATGAATGACACTGTTTTGAACAGGCATGCAAGTGGCAAGCTGCTGACATCATATATTCCAGTCAGAGGCCAACATAGACACATGCAAAAACTGTAGTTTGTTGCATCACCCAATTTCTGGTTAAGTTTTGTGTCTTTTTCAAGAAAGTTTTACTTAAATATAAACTATAAAGGAGGTACTACAACTTACTGGTATGTTAACCAGAAATAACAAGCATCTACCCAAGTATCTGATAACAAAAAGGTGGGGGACAAGTGTCCAGGCCATCATAATGATGATGAAAATCATTCAGTTTGGAGTGTGTAGCCTGGCTTAGATTGGAACCTGCTTTCTCTGGATTTAGAGGAGAGCAATCTTATAACTAGATCACACTTCCCAACCAGACAAATGAATGTTTTGAAATTATCTATTAAGGTATACAAAATCTTAAGGTCGAGAAGTTCAATATGGAAAAAAATCATGATTGTAGCATAAGGTATTTTCACTATTGTAACAATGATGTACTCATACTGTTTTATCATAAGATGTTTATTTACTACCGTAGTTTGTAAAGATAAGATACTTTTGCAGCATAAGGTGTGTATTTACTAGTGTAGCATAAGATGTGTTATTACTGCAACAGCATCAGATGTATATTAACTGTTGTAGTGTATAATGAACAGTTGCTATAGTAGAATAGTAACTGTAGTAACTGTATGTTTAGTTAGTATTGTAGCATTGTGATTTTAGTATTGCAGCATAAGATGAGAAGTTTCTATTGTAGCATAAGAAGTAAATATGCTATTGTAGCATAAGATGAATAGATTCTATTGAAATGTCCTTACCCAGACATCTCATCTTTCAGAGCGGTGGATTATAGTGGTAAACCAGGCTCATCCAAAGATCAGAGGCAGGATAGAAATGGGTGTAGAAACAGCAAGAGCTAAAATGGCTCGGGGAGAGCCATTTGTTATAAAGGTAAATAAGAGATTCTGTAAAGAAAACATTATGTCTTCCTGAAGCTTTGTTCAATCTATTTTTTGATATCAGAATGATAGAGGCAGTCCTTTTTGTTATGCCTGAATGATTTTGGAAGAAGAAATATTTTTCTATCGTACAAAAAAAACACAATGAAATAGTTTCTCTATCTTGCAAATAGGGTTAAGTATAGGACGCTAACACCTGTTCTTCATCATAATAGAAAGAGGATTAAAACCACATACATCAATTCATGATAACAAAATTTGATGTGTTAAGTTCAAGACTCCTGTATCTTCTTCCTTGTTACATATGAGATAGGTTAGAACCACGCTATGCTCTCTGAAATACACCCAAAAATATATGCTCTATTGTTAACCCTTCCATTTTCTCTATACAACAGTGATCTTTAAGAAATTTTCATGCTTTTGTTTTCCTGTGCGCAAACAGTTCAGACCTGCTTTGTCTGATGGTCTACTCTGTTTGTAAATCACATACTACCTGCATTCTAAGGGTTAGTTCTCTAAACATGTATTTATTGTACCTCTGTCTCTAGGTTTACTAGGGTTAATGTTTTGTTGAAAATTTCCCCATAACATTCTAGACCTTTTCTAAGCTTTAAACACAAGAAGTTCAGCTGAAATTGGAACAGTCTGTTATTATGAATGCATTGAGTTGAGCATTTTTAGCAAATTAACAGTCTTAAGTAACCCCTTACAAAGGTTTGGTCAATGATAGTTTATTGATGTTTAAGTGACATTAAATTCCAAAACAAACAAACAATACAAATGAGTCATTTCAGGCGATAGCCTAGATTTTCTATAGTATTATGCTATATGACAATTAGGGTAACATAAGAATTATAAACACTGTTGTTGCTAATGGAGATGGTGTTTCTGGTCCTACTGCTTCTAGTGTTGCTTTCTGGAATAAATCACAACGTTTTTGCTTACAGCAGGATGTTTGAAACATCGTACAATAAGTGCAATAATAATGTACATGACTTCAAAGAAAATATTGAACAGCCAATCTGTTTTTCATTGTCCAAGGAAATTAAAAAAGGTCCCATTGTTTTCTTTTTTTTATATTATATTCATGATAAATAAATATTAGTTGTTATTGAAAAAAAAGAAAGAAATTTTTCCAAACATTCTTTGAAAAAAACTGCTAACACACTGATAGCCTATGTAATAAATTGGAACATGAAATCAGTGGGCAAAGCATGTCATCATTGTACAAATGTTGTTGCATTGTGTCACTATCAAACGTAAACTATATAATTAGTGCCTTTGACTTCATTATTATGTGACCTCAAGTATGTGACACCATTCTTGATGAATTGCTAAACAAAACCCAGCTTTTATACACTCAAAGTGATGGATAATGTTATGAGGCATGGTGTATGCATGCCGTCTATCTATCTTCCTATCCTGCCATCGGTTGTTCTGTCCTTTTGTTAGCTAATTCCCTTCTGCTCCATAACTTCCACGTGCTTGGACCAGTTTTCAATATTTCCACAATTGAACACCATTACATGAATGTGTGTCACAATATGACCCATGGTGATATCTTTAAGGTCAAGGTCACAGCAGAGGTTGATGGTAAATAAAAGCACTTTTTTCTTTTGCTCCATCACTCCATTATTTATACTGAACTTGAAAAGCAGTCACAAAGTCCATAACCTTTGGGCGTATATTGCCCTGCATTGTGTAGCTCTTGTAAATAGCTGCAGCTCAAAGTTGTTAATAGTTGCAGTTGCAACAGAAATGTAATATTTACAGTTGTTGTTTTCCTGTGTACAAACTTTTTTGAAAAACTCCTCTAAATTAAAGCCAACAAAAAGTGTTCAGGAATACATGTATATATAAATGATAAAGATACTGATGAATATTTGCAAATCAAAGTTTCATATATAGTGAAATAATGTTCTCTTTATCTTTTATTGCAGCTCAGCTTCAATCATTATCTGAAGCGCATTTATCTGGACACTATGACACGCACAGCCCTTGATCCAAGGTTTACATATATTGATTTTGAAGATGCTGAGATTGTGATACGTTACCCAGGAGATGTGTTTCACAGGCGCAACCCATTGTTAATAGATCTAAAGGTCTGTTATATATAAATACAGTACATCTGTCATGTGGCTATCATATACATTTATTTCATGGATTCCTGGGGACCAGTCAAAATAATTGTCCAAAGCTAATGAGAACCATTTTTAGAACAATAACCAGGTGGCATATATCCCCGAACACACATGGCATAACTGTTTGATTACCTTATTCAATTATGGGAAAGTTTTGTCAGTATATTCAATCTTTTGTTTCAATAGTTAAAATACCAAAACTATTTGAAAAATGTATGTTATGACACAAATGTATTTATTTAGGCACTCTCAAGAGGTTTTTGTTATGTTGGTATCTGTGCAATGCACATGGCAGTTCATGAGTGGGCAACAGTCAATTTATTTCACCACTGATGTCATTATTGATAAAGTTTGCTAGTAACAGTAAACACTGTCACCTTACTTAAACATGTACCTCTCTAGACCTACCTTAGACCTTAAAGGCATTTCTAAATCATCAGTTCTCACCTCTATATAATGACCACCTCTGTTAAACAACTAGTGTTTTTTTCTTTCATGACTGAGAAATAGATAGAGATTTATTTGTTGGGAATTTGTTTCAAAATTTTGGCCTTTGCCAGAATTTCAGTACTTTTCTTACATAATATGACAAAATAAGGAGAAAATTCCTCAGTTTCAGCTATTTGTAAGGCCCTTTTATGTAAAATAAAATAAAAAGTAAAATAAAAAAATCTTTAATAAAAGCCCAAACTCTACACTATTTAGTAGAAGCTTTGAAAAAAATAAATTTGACAGATTTATCCTTTGTGAAAGATAACTTGTTATATAAAATATTGGTACCTGTTACCTTATAAAGTCAGACATAAGCGCAGAATACATGTCTTTATCTTACATCTGTTTATATTTCTTCCAAGATACAAGTTACTTTGATGAAATATCAAAAAATAAAATTTTCAAAATATTTGTTTCAGAAGAAGTATTGTTACTTTTTCTTTTTAAACAGTATCAATAATTATATATTATTAAAATTTCCATAGAATTGATTAACATAAGGTGATATTGGATAAAGACTTTTTAAATTTTACAATGTGCTCAAATTTTACACACAATTTGAGGTAAAAAAGAATCTTCTACTGAATAAACTCATAATCTGTCCATACCTGTGTGTTTTCTAATTTCAGGATTTCAAACATTTGTTTGTATTGTTTTTGTCAAGCCTTAAAAATTCAAATGTCCAACTTCATAATCAGACATTTCGGCATTTGAGAATTTGTACTGAGAGACTGAACCTAGTATGCTTTATAAATAATCATGGTTATTTTAAATCCTGACAGCTTTTCATTTTTAAATTATTCCAGAAATCAGAGATACATTTTTCCTTTGAGGACCTTCTTCCAAATGAACTTAGTCGGCGAACAGTTGGAGCAGCACAGTCGGAATGGAAAAGTCCAGCGCTCAGGGTGGTTATGCCTGGTAGGGTCTTTTAACCTGTTGAATGATTGACCAAAATAGCCAATAATTTACAAACAGTGTAGACCCAGATCAAATGCCTCCTTTAGTTCCTATTAAAGCAATTTAATCACTGTTGGTCACTGATGAATTTAAGTAGCATGAATTTCCCTACAACTATAAAATTAGCTTATCAATTGAGAAAGTTGTAATGACTTTTTTTTTTTTTAAAGGAACTATTTCTTAGTTTTACTCCTAAAATTAAATATCATTTTCTTTAATATTAAGATCATTGAAGTGTAACAATTGTTGGAAATACAGCTGGCTTGCGGTAGGTGGGTGGTTCCACCCGGGTGCACTCTGTGCCTGAAATAGTGTGCAGAGGTCCCCCGGGGTCTTCCTCCACCTGTATTGAGCTGGACGTTGCAATATGACTGAAATACTGTTAAAGCCACGTTAAATTCCAAAACAAACAAACAAAAATAAATAAACTGATGTAAGCAAGGATAATTTATATTCCCATGTGACATCAGTGCTGCCTTTATCACTTTACACAGTACAAAAATCATCTTTATGAGACAGAAATCATCAGGCTACAGGTGAATTTGCAGTCTGATTCTGTAAAATAAGCAAATGCTGTAGAAAGTTGTGTGATGTACGCAAGATTCAGACAGATGTTGTTAATGTAAACAAATACTGTATACTGCTGTAAATAGTAATCATCTTGGAGGCTTGCTAAAATATTCTTTGATGTAATGTGTAATATGATAGAGAAAATATGGTTGTTTTTTTTAAATGAAAACATGTTTCCCCCATGGCAATTTGCCAGTAATTGTAATACTGATACAAGATGATATTGAGAAGAAATCTAACAAAATAATTAAATTTTGTAGTTGGGTGGAAAATTTACAATGATAATTTAATATATTCAAGAGTGGGATGAATTTTTATGCCACCCTCTTTTACTGCAAGTTTGTTAAGATAATTTTAGCAGAAACACTTGCACAAGACAGACAGATGGACATCCAGAATTAGTCCAAGCAAAAACAATATGTCTCTACCAAATTATTTTAAAATCTTTCAAGAATATCAAGAGATATAATGGAGCAGACAAGAATACATTCATATGATCTTTGATCTATGTGACCTTGAACCAAGCTGGCTGAAATATACACTCTTCACAATGTCTCAATTCGGTGAACATTTGTGCCAAGTTATTTCAAATTTCTACAAAAGGTTCAAGAGATATGGGAAAACAAAATTATAGTAATGACCTTTGACCTCAAAGTATGACCATATCCTTGAACCAGTCTGGTTGTAACATTCATACTGTCTCAATATGGTAAACATTTTTCAAAATTCTTTAAGCAGGTTAAAAGTTAAGGAGCGGACAAGATTTGTTACTGACAGACACACTGACACGTGAAAAAACAATTTGTGTTCCCATAACATTGAGGGAGACAAAATTCATATAAAAAAGCAATAGATAGGTTATGGGTTTAAATATTATATGGAATAGTTTTAAGGGTTTTGTTGCGGTTGGCAGACACAGTATGTTTGAGGGGTAAATGACTGATCATTTAATTCTTTTATCTCATGTTTCATGTGAAAAACTTATGATTTTATTGTGAATTTTTAAAAAGATTTTAACCTGAAGCTGTTGAGGTCTTTTGAGTAAAGTGCAAAGGAAAACTATGTTTAAACAACTTATATGAAATATGAAGTCGGGTAACATTTTGTTTTAATCAATTTCAATTCTTTCATAGTTTGTCTTTTCATTGTTCTGCCATATATGGTTTAGTATCAATTTACTTCTTGACTGGTGTATGTTTTAGTTGAAGAAATAAACAGATGGAGTGATTTTTATTGACAAAAAAATTGTTCCTTTTTTTTTAGACGAGCTTTTACAACTTCTTCCTGGTTGGAATTTTGAGATGATAGATCCGCTAGAGGGAGTCACCTCCCCTGAGGACGAGGGTGCTGTTGGTGGCATGGACATGCCTGAGGAAGTAGACACTCAAGATCCACCTAGCGGTAGGGTAATGGGCAGGGCACAGAGAAAGGGTAAAAGTGCAGGACAGAAGCATCACGTACCTGTGGAGTTACATGTACCTGATGCAAATGGCCCACAGATCTTACACACGGGTAACGTGCCACCATCACTCTCAGGTCCGCCCATGATGAAAACACCTTCACCACAGTCTAGACCGTATGAGGACCTGAACAGAGGCCTATATGCTAATGAACATGCATATGAACAGAAGCGTGTACACAATTCTAGTGCATCTCCACAACCACATCATAGGATGGAAGCCCCGTACGAGGAAATGAATATGCAAAGACAACATCTCTCCGCACCCCACTCCCCTACAGCATCACAAAATTATGCCCCACGGACCCCTACAACACCGAGAACCCCAGGAGGTCCAAGGACCCCTTCAGCACAAATGTCTCCAAAATCAGTGCCACATCATTCACCTTATTCACCACATACACCTCATTCCCCAAGTTATGGCAAAAATGTAAATGGGTACAACGAAGACGTGGTTCGTGATGGTCACAATAAACCTTCCCGGCAAACATATCTTACGGATGATGATGAAAATGATGGAGGATTTTCCTCTAGATCTAAGGGGCAGCAATCACAGCAAAAACATGATTCAAACTTTAACAAAAGTGCTGAAGTTGACAGGTATGGAAATCAATCCAATCCTAGTGACCGATATGCAGATCAGAGCTCGCCATCAAATTTCAAGCTAGATCAAACACGGCCAGTGCCACCACAGCGTCGTAACTTTCCACAGTCAAGTCGTCCAGTTGTGTCACCTCGGGGTTTACACCACCATCAGGGTAGTGGTAGGTCAGACACTTCCGCATCTGATAGCGGATTTGGTGAAAGTGATGAGTCAGCTAAATATAGAAATGATAAAAATAACAGTCAAAGTAATAGGCAGTATACGCCTTCAAAAGCTCCGTACTATAATCATGCCTTCCAGCAAGAGTCTCCTGATAAAGACAAGTCAGTGGTGGACGATATCATGGCAAAGCACAAGGCCATGGCAGCACAAATGTTACACACAGGTCAGCCCACAAGTCCGTCCATGACGCAAAGTAGGTACAACAAGCATGAATTTTATACTGATGATAAGTATGGTCGCCAGGTACAAGAGTTGCGACAGAATATCAACAATCTTGAGGAAGCTTGTGATGTGCCACAGAGTGACTTTTCAAGGACGCGGTTAAGAATGAATTCAAATAGAGAGGAACCAGTGGAAGAAAGTTTTATATAAATTCACTTGTACCTGTACAGCATTTTTGCATGCAATAATGTGGCATCTATTTGAAGTGTTTGTAATAAGTGAGGAAATGCATTGATAGTGTTATTATTCAGACGGATTTATACAACAGATTTGTTTAAAAAAAAATAATGTATGACAAAAATGTTGTCTGGAAGAAATAATATTAAGATGAGAATGTGGAATTAAAAAGCTGTTGATTTAAGTTCAGACTTTTGAAAGACTACATGATACAGTTGTGTAAATAATTCCATGGAAAGAGATGTAGAGAAGATAGAAACTCTGTTTTGTGTTTCAAGATAACACATATGTTTTTTGTTTATATTTAACAGACTATATGAACATGTTTTAATTGATTATACTTAACAATTACTGTATAAGATGTGCAAAAAATATTCCGTATAATTTCTTATATTCTGTTTCACATATCATTCATTTAATAATGTATAAACAACTATGCCTTTGTTTCTTCTCATACACTCATTTGGGTTTATGCAGAGCTTTTTCTCTATCAAATTATCCAATAGCAATGTTATACAAATTTCTACAGAAACAAACAACTCTTGATAACTTTGTAGAAATATTTTTATTTAACTTAATAGAGCATTAAGCTCTACAGCAATCAAATTCATAATTTATATTCAAGTTTGAATGTTTTCTGATTCTATGCAAGAAAACTATTAAAATGCTAGCTAAGATTTCTGAAAAACTTTGTAATAATCATTGAAAATTGTAGCAAAATTACTTGCAAAAATACCTGGAAATACTTTTAAAAAATTCCTGAAAATCCTTGCAAAATTCCTGAAAATCTTTGCACAAAAAAAAATACCTCACAAAATATCTGAAAATCCGTTTCAGTACAACCCCAAACTCACCAGAATCTGAAATGGTGCAGCCTGGGAACACTCCTTGAGCAGTTTCTGTAAGTCATCTCCCCAAGAGGTTTTTTGACTGTGTCTGACAAAGCTAAATGGTTCACTACGGAACTGTTGTATGTAGAGGGTACTGGAACACAAATTTTGTGGAATAACGGTAACTGTATGTGTGAATTGTGAAATTGACTGTGATGAATTGATTGGGTGACACAAATTACTGGGATTACTTAACTTTTTAATGAATTACTTGTTTGCTCAAAAACATATAGGAATCCCCCAAGATTAACTCAAATATCCTGTAAATTTCTATTTTATGGTTATTGAATATGGAAAAAGCATTAAAAAAAATAATTCAGGATTGACCTTTTTTATTTTCACTAATATGCAAATTAAAGTATTTACAAACAGCTTTGCCAGTTCTAGATTACCAAGATGAATTAACATAGAATGCATTGTGATTTTTAAAATATCATAAAAAATACTGGATATTTAATATCCTTAATTCTTATAAACTGTAAATATACTTTTCTTTTACTTCAGATTATAGTAGAGTTATTTTGATTGGAGTTTTCTGGGGGATTGCATTAGATTCTGGTAAAAGTGCTGATTTCCTCATGTGTGTCACCTGATTTGATGTCTTGCCATTTTATGTATGTAAGAAACTGAAAACATTTTTTAAACTTTTGTAAGCTTTTATGTAAGATATCCTTTGATGCAAAAAATTGACGGCCAGTAGAAAATTGAATATTTGATGTCTGAAGCCTTTGAGAGAGATGTGTGTATATTTTTTGAGGACTGTCATACATGTTACATGATACCGATTCTTTTTAGAGGTTGATGCCTAAATCTCAGGTGTTTTAGTTTGTTCAAACAATGAAATCCTTGCATTTGAGGAAACTTGAGAGCGCCTTGTGTATTTCTAGAATTTGGCAGAGCTTTCTGGCTTCATTGCTTGTAGTGCAAATCCTCTAAGGATACAACATGTATTATCATGGGTTAGGGAAACGACACAAAATTAACTGACATTAGGCAGCTCGTTATAAACACATGCTATACTTCTTGTGATCAATTTACAGACATAACTCCCAACTTAAGTCATGCCATATGACAAGAAATGGAATTGTAAGTTCTTCAAAACAGAAAGTTGGCATTATGACAAAAATGTTTTTAGTAAACATGTTTATTAATTGTTTGGTTACAGATTAGTAGAATTCCCAATTTACAACTCTTTCAGTGCTGAATTGACGTATGTTGGAAAAGTTTTAATCTGTTTTAAAGTAATAACTTTACTGTGTTATTTTTAAAAAATCATAATCTGAATGGCAAACAGTTTGGTTTTCGGATCATACGCAGCGTTTTGTGGTGGCTGATCAAGATCTAAACCTTTTGCAAAGGTAATCACTTTTTTGGTTTAACTGCATTTCGTGAGCTTTTATTTGGATACAGATTTTGTACAAATACATAAAGGCTTAGAACTTGCATATATCGCTAGTAAGTTGTCTAATCGTAGGACATCATATATGATTGTTTCATTATTTGCTATGACCCTAGCTGTCTATTAACATTAACTTATTTCCTCCCCAGAAAGTATTCTAAACAGAATCTTTTGTTAGAACATTTGAGTTTAATGTGTAAGTAGGGTACTCTGAGAAACTGTGATGGTAGGAGAATTTCTAATAGAAATTTTCACATTTAGTTGCACATTTAGTGCAGCCCCATATTATGTATGCTTTTTAGTGCATGACTGTGCCATATGTATGTAAATATATATGTAAATGTGTGTTTAGATTTTGGTACATACCATATATAAGTTGATATGTTTCAACACAAATATTGTCATTACATGAGCAAAATATTGGAATCACTCATTTCAACTGTGAAGTTTATTAAAGATTTTTTTTTTTTTACTTTTTTTTTAATGTTTGATTAAAGACTGGTGGTTTTGAATTAAGTTAAACCAAAAAGTAAGAAAAGCAGTGATGAACTGTATTATAGTGGTCAGAGTATCCGACTTGTAATTGAAGGGTAACCAGTAAGTTTTCTTCTGGTATTACTCAACATTATGACATACACTAACCCTTTACTCCACATAAGCACCTTTTGACACATTTGCAAACAGAGAAGACCCAGATCAGGCAGCTCCTATAGGAGCTGCCTGATCAGGGTCGACTCTAAAAGAACTTTTCATAACATTCTGATTTTGCGGTTTTTCCCTTATCAGAAAGAAGTATTTGTTCTTTTTAATCTAAATATAGCATATGATGTAATGGTCTAAAAATAGCCTGTGGAGGAAAGGGTTAATATAATATAAACCCTTTATATCTGCCTTACTTTAAGTACTTGTTCTACTAAAATTACATCAAGTACTTGAAGCTTTGGTTACAGTGGGTGTAAAATATAACTGTATGTTAAAGTTACATAAAAGAGTGGTAGTCTTGTCAACTGTCATCCTAACTTATAGTAAATGGGTTTATTTGTCATTGTAACATTTTCTTTTAAAAAATGTCTCACATAAAATCAAACATGAACTGTATTTTCTGTATTGATCATGATCATTTACTTGTGTACTGTGCTGTGTAACCAGATGTGTTAGATCACATTTTCATTTACATGGCTAAACAAAGTAGTCATCTTGGTATTCACTAAGACCATCATTCTGCTTTGATATTCATTTTCTGATCAAATTGCCCCATGTGGGCCTGGGGCGTGCCTATTTAGCACAAGAATTTGGACCCATGCTTAACCCTGGCATGATCATAAGAGGCGACTTACAAGTTTTGAACATGAATCTGGAGTTTCTGTATCTCTGATTCTCCAGCAGGTATTAAGTTGTTGGATCTATATCCCATATTCTTTTCTCGTTGTAAATGAGATGTGGATTCAACAAGTTTTTTTCTGAATGGCGCCATATAACCTATACAGTGTTGTGGTGCAGTAAAACCAAACTCAAATCTGATAAAATTAAAGGTGAATGACAGAGCAGAAAGAGTATTTTTAAAGATAATGTACATATCATTTTGCTTATCTCTTGTATATATAATCATACGGTCATACCCATAATATTTTCCTATACTGTTGCACCATATGCATAGCTAATGGTTTGACAATATCTTTAGCTGGCTTTCCTTATATAACTTTACTTTAACTTTAACTATAACTTTACTATTAATGTTGTTTTTAATATTTTCTTCTACTGTCATTTTGTTACATTTTCCTGTTGTTTAAAAAATAAATTCCAGCCAATGAAATACATGGAATATTGAGCATGGAAAAGAGTCTGTGCTCAAGGAAGTTTTATAACCTCTGACACAGACCGGATCAAGGTCATACTATATAGGCCAAACAGGGTTTATTTGGTTCCCTGTTAAGTTAGATATTTGACGAGGCAGTGGTGTTGTGAATAAGGTGCCATGCACTTAGTAGGCTGTGGGTATGAACCAAAATGATGGCATTCCTCAGACCAGCACTGGTTTTACCCAGGAAATGGAACTGAAAGTATTTCTTAAATCAAATGGCTTTAAAAATATTAGAGCTAAACCTAATTATTTTAAGTATTTTTTTTTCACACTATAATTGCATGTTAATGAAAGAATTTAATGGATTTTCACATATTAACTTGAAAATTTAGTTGATTTTCACAAATCTTGCTACTGGGTGTTCCTTGTGAGGGACAACAATAATGCCACTGCTACCACTAGCATGATCAGAAGGTCTAGTAGGGGTGTGGTTTAATGAATGGAGCTTTGGGAACTCAGTTTCAGCAGGGGTTATGGAATTTCTGAATCAGTATCTCATATTTTTAATTAATCTCAATGTAAGTGATTTGTGGAACCTGTGCCATTCACATTTAACAAAACTGGAAAAGGTACATGAAGCAATCTTTACCTGTTGGAATGATATTGAATTAGAAATACAAGTTACTTAAGACATTGTTGAACTGGGAAAAAATACTTGTTACAGTTACCATGACTATCAACAAACTTCCCATATTGGTAGATTACTATGACCTTGACCTTTAGTTTGTCAAGGTTAACAAACTGCAGTCTGGCTAATCATATTTGTTTTTGTGGTATATTATTGTAAAAGTGTATATAAAATCATATCATACCCATAAATATATATTTTTTATTAGTAGCTAGAAATACAAACAATGTTTTATATACCAGTGTACATATCCTACATATAACATTCCAAATTTCTCGTCCAGTTTCACTGAATCTGTTAGCAGATATTTGATGAGAACATTCATTTCAAAAATTAAAACTGTGTTCAGTTAAATAAGACATTCTCAGTAAAATCCAAAATGGAGCTTTGAAACTTATTGAAATT